>JAJQKJ010001261.1:0-119589 GCA_029574335.1 Rana kukunoris
GTGGCTGTGTTGATGGCACAGTGGCGACAATTGATGGCACAGTGGCGACAATTGATGGCACAGTGGCGACAATTGATGACACAGTGGCGACATGTGATAGCACAGTGGCTGCATGTGATAGCACAGTGGCTGCATGTGATGGGCACAGTGGCTGCGTGTGATGGGCACAGTGGCTGCGTGTGATGGGCACAGTGGCTGCGTGTGATGGGCACAGTGGCTGCATGTGATGGCACAGTGGCTGCGTTTGGTGGCATAGTGAGGCTGCAATTGACGTTTTTTTTTGTTTTTTTTTTGCTAGTCAGAGAAGGCAACTAAGCAAGCATGACTTTTTTTGTGCTGGACACCTCAGTCAGCCACAATCCCCCCCCCCCCCCAAAACAGCCATAATTATTTTCTCTAACATGTTATGTTCTGCTTACATTTTAGTTCAGACAAGTTCAGACTTCTTCTTCTTTGCAGTAGCACATTGCTGGATTCTAGGCACTGTGACTGTAGGCAGACAGGCTCCCTGTGGCTCCTTGTGACTAGTCCTTGCAGTGCAGCTCAGCAGCGCCGACACAGCTCCCTGCACAGTCCTCCCTCTCTCACCTCGCCTCCAGCTGTGACGTCACGCGGCTCACGCCGCTGGAATGAACCAACTTACTCATCCATAGGGGGAGTAAACAAACAGAAAAGGGAGCCAGGAGGTGACGGTCAGACGGTCCCAGATGCAGGAGGCACACAATTTGTACGGTGCCACTGCCGCTGCCCGCGCTGACTAGTCTATGATGACACACAAACAGAAGTGTACTGCGGCTGCCTGTGTGTCAGAACTGCACCCCCTCCTATACAAAATGGTAGTGCCCAGGGCACTTTCCCACTCCGCCCCTGCCTTGTACCGGCCCTGGGGCAGAATACACTTTGAGCCCTGGTTCACACTGGGCTGCGGGAGTGAAATCGCGCGATTTCAGCTGAACTCGCGCGATTTCACTCCCTCTGGCAGTCCCGATTTCGGATGTCAATGTAAATCGCGTCCTGAAATCGCAAAAAGTAGTACAGGAACTACTTTTTGAAATCGGTGCAGCGCTGCAGATGCGACGTCGCACCGATTAGGACGGTGCCATTGCCAAGAATTGCCGCCGATTTGAGATGCGATTTCACATGTGAAATCGCATCTCAAATCAAACTAAATCGTACCCAGTGTGAACCTGGGCTTAGCACAATAGGTTAGATAACGAGGTAGGGCTGACTCATGGATTCTCCCCCTCCCCTCTCCCAACACCTTTAGCAGACAACTATATAATTAGGTGACCAGACAGCCCATCTCCGGAGGTCAATGTGATCAACTTTTTCAATGTTAATGTATTGTTCAGAATTAACAACTTATGCCGCGTACACACGATCACTTTTTGTGATGAAAAAAAAACGACGTTTTAAAAAACGTCATTTAAAATGATGGTGTGTGGGCAAAACGTTGTTTTATGTCTTCAAAAAAACGACCAAAAAAAATTCGAACATGCTGGAATTTTTTGTGTCGTTTTTCAAAATATCATTTTTTGTGTCATAAAAAGTGATGGTGTGTGGGCAAAACGACGTTTAAGACGACGTTTTTAAACCCGCGCATGCTCAGAAGCAAGTTATAAGAAGGGAGCTTCAATGGAACAGAGTGCCGTCGAACGTGGTGTACGTCACCACGCTTTGCTAGAGCATTTTGGAAAAACGATGGTGTGTATGCAATGTCGTTTTGGAAAATGAAGTTTTGTTTCGTCACATAAAACGTGTTTTTTTTCGTCACAAAAAGTGATCGTGTGTACACGGCATAAGAATAGTCTTTGGGCAAATCCAAGAAAGCAGTCTCTCAAAAATGTAACAAACAAATAGCAATAACAAATAACAGGGTGAAGTGGCAGAAAAGGTGCCTGCAGCCAGTGTCTGCGACACCCACTCCCAGGAAATGTGCTATCAATATGCCCTTGGTAGCACAGTCTCTGTCTGCCCGCTATGTCAAGTTGGACTGACTAGTTAAAAAACAGTCTGATACAAATTTACACACAGATTTTTGGAAGGGATGACATGACTACCACCTTTAAGGATCTTAAAACATTAATTGCAGAGGTAAAACCTTCAACAGCTTCCTCTGGAAGTTCCTCAATCATAGCCTCGCCAAGATCAGTCGCCTCAGGTTTGCAGGAGACGGAAGGTGAACAAGCGGGTAGCAGTGCAGTTAGCGCAATAGCCACCGACAGCTCAGATTCAGAGCAGGAGGATAGGGGAGAAGAAAAGAAGGGGCCTAAGTACAAATTGTCCCTAGAAGATGTAGAGGACTTACTTGGGGCCATATATTAGACTTTGGAGATCGAGGAAGAAAAATAACTTCCATCAAAACATGACCTGATGTATCAAGGTCTTGGAAAGAAAAAGTCCAAAGTATTTCCGATCCACCAAGTGATGTAGGACGCTGTGAGGAATGAGTGGGAAGACCCAGAAAAGAAGCCCTACTTTGCGGCTAGTCATAAGAAGTGGTTCCCCTACAGTGATGTTCCACAGGAAGTGTGGAATAAAAATCCAAAATTGGATGGAGCACTATCCAAAGTCTCCAAAAAATATTCATTGGCCTTTGATATATGGGACATCTTAAAGATTGCATGGATAATGAGGGGCGACATTATCCTAAAGGGAGCTTGGGAAACAAGTGTCACCAGCCTGAAGATGGTACTCGCCACCACTTGCGTGGCAAGAAACCTGGAATTTTGGCTCTCCCAACTGCAGGACCATATAAAAAAACGGCACGTCCAGGGAAGAAATTTTGAAGGCCCTACCGGTCCTTTCTAAAGCAGTCGGCTACATAGCACAATCGTCTGCTGAGTCCGTCAAACTGGCAGCAAGATCAGGAGGCCTAACCGTGGCAGCCAGGTGAGCTATTTGAATGAAGACCTGGTCAGGGTTCCCTGCATTCAAAATGAGACTACAACCTTCTATTCTCCAGAAACTGTTTGTTTGTGACATGCTTGGACGAAGCCCTAGAACAAACGTCAGACAGGAAGAAAACCTTCCCGATAGAAAAGCTCAAACCTCCACAAAATATTTTTTTCATGGATGAAGAGGGCGTCCACAGGAAGAAAAGAGAGACTACCCCAGAAAGAACAGGATGGGTCACGAAGAGTAACGTCCTCTTTGGCTCTTCTAACCAGACCCCAAAACAGAAGACGACAGCCAATCAATTAATTCTAGCGAGGGGCTACTCCCTGGAATTCAATTGTCATCCTCCAGAGAGATTTTGATTAACAAAACTTCCCAGGAATCCTGAAAAAGCAAGGGCAATCCCATTGTTGGTGGGGGAGATGGTAGACCAGAAAGTCCTTACTCCCGTACCAGAGGAAGAAAAACGAAAGGGCTTTTAATCTTGTGTGTTTGTGATCAAAAAACCTTCAGGGAAGTTTTGATTCATATTAAATCTAAAGCCCCTGAACCAAGCAATACAATACAAAAGATTACGCATGAAATCCATATTCTCAGTCAAAAATAGGAACTGTAATGGTGACCATGGATCTCAGTGATGCCTATCTCCACATTCCCATACGAGAGGAATCCAGAGACACCTGAGGTTGGCAGTGGAGAGAGAGGGAAAGGAATATTTTTTCCAGAGCAGGGCTCTTCCTTTCGGGCTATCCTTGTCAACGAGGATATTTCTCAAAGTCCTAGCAGAAGCCCTGGCCCCTCTGAGGTTTAAGATAACTGTAATACCAAACCTAGACGTACTATTCACAGCACCGTTAGAAGTACAGCTGGTAAAAGACCTTGCAGAAGCTCAACTATGGCTGAAGTCACTAGGCTGGATTTTAAACATCGAAAAATCCAACCTGTGTCCCACTCGGAACATCCGGTTTCTGGGATGTCTGCTCAACTGTATAGAGCAGAAGACATTCCTACCGGAGGAGAAGATCCAAGGCCTCGTCAAGAGAGTAAGTTCTCTACAGAACAACATCCCAATATCCATCAGGGAGCTGATGTCGGTTCAGGGTCTAATGACCTCAACGATGCCAGCAGTACAATGGGCCAAATATCATCAAAGGCCCCTGCAAGTCTTTCTCTTAAAAAATTGTCCGGAAGATCTGGACAGGACGCTATTACTCCCAACCTCTAGTGGTGGAGGGTCCACACAAATTTTAAACCAGGGTCTGTCATGGTCTTTCCCAACCTCACGGAAGTTGACCACAGACGCAAGCAGTCAGGGATGGGGAGATCACCTAACAGGGCAACCTGTTCAGAGGAGATGGTCTCTGGAAGAAGTCCAGGCGTTGGCGAACTGGAGGAAGCTTATGGCAATAGCCAAAGCCATAGAACACTTCCAAGACCAACTAAGAAGTCATCACACGCTAATCCTGTCGGACAACTCCACGGCAGTAGCTTATGTGAACAAACAAGGGGGCACAAGGAGCCCCTCCTTTAGCCGCATCTCGAACCAGATATGTCGATGGACAGAAGGGAACCTACTGTCATTGGGAGTGGTCCATCTAAAGGGGGAAAACAATCAAATGACGGACTTCCTCAGCCACCAAGAGATCTGCCAAGAAGAATGGGTATTGCACCCAGGGGTGTTCAGGAAAATTAAAGACTGCTAGGAGTACCGAATATAGATCTGTTTGCATCCCAGAAAAATACTACGGTGAATCGTTTCTTCTCGCTAAACCCGCAAGACCAGCCTCTAGGGATAGGTGCACTCCAAAACCCATGGAATTTCAAGATGTGCTAAGCCTTCCCTCTTATACATCTGATTCCTTGGGTGATGAAGAAATTCCTACAAGAGCAAACAAAGCTCATACTGATAGCACCATATTGGCCCAAGAGAGCTTGGATCTCTGAGCTCCTCAGACTCTTAGCAGAAGAGCCGTGGCTACTTCCTCACAGGGACGACCTGATGTGTCAGGGACCCCTAACAGGCCTATGACAAGAAAGCTTCAAATGGGCAGCCTAGTTACTGAGAAAGACATCTTCAGATCAAAAGGACTCTCAAAATAGTGGTGGCAAGATTTTTGAGAGCTGGGAAGCCAAATACCAGGACCATCTACAGAAAAACCTGAAGAAAATTTAACAGCTTGTGCGCTATAAATAACAGATAAATGATGGATATACCGACTATTAATGAGTTCCTACAGCAGGGTGCTGATAAACATCTAGCGCTCAGTACGCTAAAGGTCCAGGTGGCAGCGCTGTTGGTTTATCTAGAATGGACAGTACAAAAAGACCTATTGGTCTCTCGCTTTTGCAGAGTGTTAGCAAAATACAAACCACCCTAGAAACAAAAATGTCCTACATGGGATCTATCATGGTACTGAGGGGAATCATCATAAAAAATCCCTTTGAGCCGCTTCAAGAAACGTCTTTATGCCTGCTGACACTCAAAATCGTTTTCCTCTGGGCTATCAATACAGCATTTAGGATGGGGAAAAAACAGGCTCTGTCAGAGCCTTTTCTAAAAATTCATGATGATAGAATTGTCCTTCAAACAGATCCGGGATTTACACCAAAAGTGACGTCAACTTTTCATAAATCCCAGGATATAGTACTACCATCATTTTCTAATTCCCTAACCAACAGCAAAGAGCAAGAACTAAGCCTTGTTAGAAGATGTTTCTGGAAGTCACCAACGAGTTCAGACACTCTATTTGTCCTGTACGCTGGCAAACAAAAAGGTAAACAAGCGTCCAAGAAAATGCTAACCAGCTGGATCAAGGCAGCTATACTGGAATGCTACGGATATAGAAATAATGTAGAGCAAACACTAATTAGGGACAAGAAAATGAGGAAAAGAACCATATGCATCAAAATCCCTGTGTGTAAGGATTAAAAAAGTCTCCCTTGAAGGGATATGATATATTGATTTTTGGAGATGCGTAATGGGTAAATATATTAAGTTTAGTGTGTAGAAGAGTATGATCAAACCCCAAAACATCTGAGTCACAGAAATAGGTATTTTATAGAAAAATAAAAAAGATTTATGAAGTACAAAATAGAAATATATATATATATATCTTAACAAATGTTTTAAACAATCATGGTTGGAAAAAGTACTGTATAAGCAGATAACTGCGAATAGTCTTCTTCATGCCACTCGTGTTGGAGGTTTTACTAGTTTCACCCTGTATGGGCTTCGTCGGGAACCCACGGTGGATAGTGTTCTATGTAGATGGAAAGTAAACAGTAAGATAATATACCAACAACATTCCGTAATGAAAATATACAATAAAGATTAAGCATTATATTTGATAACCAAAATAATAAAAGAAAAAATATATAATTAATGATATAGTTGTTACAATGAGTATGGGTGGGTAGGGCCCTTACATGTAATTGGGACCTGCATACAGCTCATACCTTGGATGAACAGGGCGGGAGACCACAAAAAGAGACAGCCGTGAGGGCACAGTCCCCTAGATGGAACAAATGCCCGGCAAGAGGGATAAACAGCGTTACCCAGAAAGTGGACCAATCAGCGAACAAATTCCCATGTATATACCTAATGAGAGAGGAGAGGGTGGACTAGGTCTTAAGACAGGCTGAAGACAAAAGATAAGAAGTGAGATGCACTGCACCAAGCAGCGCTGGTAAACATGGATTGAATGTTGTTGAACACTTACTTGTGCTAGTTAAGATTTATAGATACCCAGTAGCAAAGGACAGGAAATGCCCGTATCTGTAATTCACGTACACCTAAGTTGCTGTAGCTCCCGGGTGTGTATTAATGCCATACTCTAATTCATACACTGCAAACAACAGAACAGAACAAAACAGAACATAAGGCTAATTAACAGCCACATAAGGTTTATATTTATATATAAAAGTCATTTTCACACATCGCTGGCAAATCTCAGGGTGTGCAAACTATATATGCTCAGAGTGCATAAGTGTAGGTGTATATGAGTACCAAGCAGAGCCAGATAATCGGGCAGTTTACCTTGTTAGCATGTAGAGGACGTTCCAAATGAGGGCAGACCTAGCAGGAGCGTCGGTGCAACAGATGAGTCTAATGTAAAATGGGAGAGAGAGCAGTGATAAGATAGATATGAAGAGAAATGCTAAACATTCGCAAAAATACCGCCAAAGATGAGTTCAAACAATGACAGGAAAGTACCTGGAATCAGCTGTATCCGCACAGGAATAACAGCGGGTCTCTTTGTGAGCTTGCACTGTGCACTGTAAGCTGGTAAGCCCCTAATATGCCTCTCTCAGTCAGGCTAACAACGCCACACCTGTGGGGTGGGCGGTGGGCCTGACGTCAGTGGGCTGGAGGATGACTTATGTCGAGGGATCGCCCCGACCCGATGTGCACACAACGCGAATGCGTGATAATGCCTATGACGTGCGGCTGGGCTCAACGAATCAGGGAAGGGAGAACCAGGGACGCCCCCGTGGGGGGCGGGCCCGGTAACGATCAGACGACAGCAGCCTAACTATCGGACCCAGACAGGCACCCGAGCCTCCGCTCAGGTTTGGCGCTGAATGAGACATGGCGATAGAAGGCTGGGCGGTCCAAATGGTATTGCAAGGGGTATTATAAATGGGGAGGGGCCAAAATAGCTAAACACCTCATAGTCGTCACACCACTGGTCATCCAAGGTAAATATGGCAAAACAGAGCTGTGCCTGCATCCACAGGCCATGAAAGTGATCCACCCAACTGAGCAAACATTATACCAGTAAATACAAAAATTCATCATGAACAAAAAATTCAAACAATAAAGATAACGCCAGAGTACACAAGTAAATTGTGCATATCCTTTAGAAAATCAGAGAACAGTCTATATATATATTAGGGCTGTGCAAATTAAAGATTAATCGATTAATTAAAAGTAAATTTTTTGATCGATCAAAATATTTTTGATCGATTAAAATTCTTTTGATTGGTACTCGCCTCTCCGCCGGCTTCTGGGCCTTCAGGGAGTTCCGTCGGAGATCCGGTGGGGCTTTCAGTGTCTATCTGAAGGGCTCCTTTGTTGTGCCTTCATATTTGCATGCTAGCGAGACCTAATTATCTGCCACACACAAGGGCTGGTACACTTACCTCTATCACTTTCCTCTATCACCCTGGGATTCTACAGCCACCCACTGGGAGTTGTGATAGTTCCCTTCATGGGACATCTACATGCCAACGGACTGATGTTAACCCCTCCTCACCTAGATTCAGCAGTAGTATCGTTGTACACATTTTTATACCAGTATAATACTTAGGTACATGTTTTTATGACTGCTTTTGGTCCCGTTTGGTATTACTCGCACCATTTTTACAGTTTATGTAGCTACATCGATTTTATCTCCAGTGCAATATTTTTTTTGTTACCTACTTGAAGACTATAAAAGTTGTAATGCTATTCCCATCGAGCGCTGCCGCTGTGTGTTTTTTGTATCCTGCTATCCATTTTTCCAGTGGTTGGGAGCTGCACTGGGGATCGGCCTGCAAGGAGATTAGCTAAGTAGTTGGATCTGTATGCGCGTTATAATTAAAACGATTGATCGAACACAAACATTTTGATCAGTAACAGCCCTAATATATATAGGTAGAAAGAACAAAGCAAAATTTGGATGGCCGCACTCCAGGGAACTTCTAGAAAAAGTTGTATTTTTTCAATAAATTCAGCAAAGGACATCAACATGAATGAATGAATGAATGCATGAATGAGAAATTTATATAGCGCGGCACCTGCGAACTGAATCGCCTTTGGCACAAACAGAGGCGATTCAGCCACAAAGTATACAACCGACGCGTTTCACACTATAGTTTTAGTGCTTAGTCATGGCTGAATTATGGTTCAACAACGGTGATATGTAAGCAAAATCTCCACTAGATCACATGATCCCTCTTGACCAATAACATCCATGAACTTGATGGTGTGAAGTGAAACAAGACAATTGGAATCATGTGTGCACGGGAGGGGAAACTCTTACCGAAAAAACACAGGCAACCAAAGCTAATATATATTACATTTCATAGTATAGGGTAGAAAAATCCGGACATATAAATAAATACATAAATATATAAATAAAGATATAAATCAATACATAAATATATATATAAATCCAATTCAATGTAACAGCTGTCTTCTATAGATACATGTGAGTATCTAAAGAACAATCTTAATCGGACAATAAGGGTCTGGAGGTGTATGTGCTCAATCTGTATATATAATGCATGCCAAGCGACAGACCCGATATCCTTTGGCCATATTGGATGGATTAACTGATGCAGCTTATATGTTGGTGAGTGCCGTATAACTCCAACCTAATAGGAAAGAAAAATATATCCCTAAAAAAGGGGAAGAAGACACGGCTAACATTACCAATCTACTACACGCTTCAATGAACCGAAAAAAGTTTCAAAAAACGATTCCGGGAATGCCGTAATTACATTAGGACTGAAAAAATGATAAATAAAAAAGAAATGTTATTTATAAAATATCCTACATATATAATGATAGCGAAAATTGACCTGGAGAGGGAAGGTATTAAACTGTTGGTGAACCATGAATACAAGGAAAGTCGAATAGGCTGTGTACAAAGTAAAGATAATAAAGAAATAAATAAAGGAAAATAGTAGTAGGCTTAAAGGTAAGAACTATAAACAAAGGTAAAGGGAGCAGAATAGTAGAGGAAGTTCTTCCTTTATGACCTTGTTTTGTACTTGACAGATTTACACTGTGTTGTTGTACACAGGGAAGCTTTATATATATATATATATATCCTGATGACAAAGCGTTCTTTATGGCACTTATCTGCAGTGTGCGTTACACAGGATTTCCCATAAACTGAGTGAACTTTGTATTCAGTGGTGGCTTTATGATCAGAAAATCACAATCATTGCTTGTAAAAACCCAGATGCATGACTTTTCATGAGGTTGGGAAGGTTAAAGCTGCTTATTATTATTATTATTTAGGTACTTCCATAGCACTTTCAATTTACGCAGTGCTTTTACATATACATTGTACATTCACATCTATGATAAAATGGCTGGACCTTGTATGGCCACTATCAGTAGTTTAACAAAGTAAATGACATTATAATACAGAGAAACAAGTTTCTATACCACCATCATTTAACAACATAGGGCCAGATTCACAAAGAGTTACGTCGGCGTATCAGTACATACGCCGATGTAACTCAGAATCTAAGCCCGTCGTATGTTTAAGTGTACGCTCAAACTGAGTTACATATAAGCATACCTAAGATACGACGGCCTGCGCCGTCGTATCTTAGGGTGCAATATTTATGCTGGCCGCTAGGTGGCGTTTCAATTGAGTTTGGCGTAGAATATGCAAATGAGTTGTTACGCCGATTCACAAACTTATGCTTGCCCATCGCAGTAAAGCTACGCCGTTTCCGTAAGAGATACGCGGCGTAAAGATAAACATGCCCCCTAGGTGTCGTACTCAATGTTAAGTATGGCCGTCGTTCCCCCATCTCAATTTGAAATTTTTACGTTGTTTGCGTAACTAGTCCGTCAATGGGGCTGGACGCCATTTACGTTCACGTCGAAACCAATGACGTCCTTGTGACATCATTTGGAGCAATGCAGCCTGGGATATTTTCCGGACGGCGCATGCGCAGTACGTTCAGCGCGGGAACACGCTTAATTTAAGTGCTCCGCACCCCCTACCCGGCTAATTTGAATTAGACGGACTTGCACCGGATGATTTACTCTACGCCGCTGCAACTTCACAGGCAAGTGCTTTGTGAATAAAGCACTTGCCTGATAAACTGGCGGCGGCGTAATGTAAATCAAATACATTACGCCCGCCAACAAATACGACCATCTACGTCAATCTGACCCATAGAACATAAGTTCTATATGAACTACTTGCCGACCTGCCGCCGTTGTTTCACGGCGGCAGGTTGACTCCCCTGCGCGAGAGCCCGTAGCTCTACATCGACTCTCTCGCAGGCAACTAGGAGCAGGCAACGCGATCGCCGCCGGGCACCCACGATTGTTTGTTACAGAGCGGGGACCGGGGCTTTTGTGTGTAAACGCACAGTTCCCGGTCCTGTCAGGGGGAGTAATGCTGATCTTCTGTTCATACAATGTAGGAACAGCGATCTGTCATTTCCCCTAGTGAGTCCCCCCCCATACAGTTAGAACACACCCAGAAACATGCTTAACCCGTTCCCTGCCCCCTAGTGTTAACCCCTTTACTGCCAGTGGCATTTTTATAGTAATCAATGCATTTTTATAGCACTGATCACTATAAAAATGCCAATGGTCCCAAAAATGTGTCAAAAGTGTCTGATGTGTCCGCCATAATGTCGCAGTACCGAAAAAAATCACTGATCGCCGCCACTACTAGTAAAAAAAAAAATATTAATAAAAATGCCATAAAACTACCCCCTATTTTGTAAACGCTATAACTTTTGCGCAAACCAATCAATAAAAGCTTATTGCGATTTTTTTTTACATAAATATATGTAGAATAATACGTATCATCCTAAACTGAGGAAATTTTTTTTATATACAGTACAGACCAAAAGTTTGGACACACCTTGGGCCAGATTCTCAGAGGCGTTACGACGGAGTATCTCAGATACCCCGTCGTATCGCCTTTTTTTTGTCCTCGTATCTATGCGTGTGATGCTTAGCATCACTTTTGCATAGATACGCTTCTACATCCGACAAGTGTAAAAGCATTACACTTTCGGATCGTAGGTGTAATGACAACTCCGGCCACTAGGTGGCCTTCACGTTGTTTTTTCATTTGCATACGCAAATGAGGCTAGTACGGCGATTCCCAAACGCTTTTACGCCGCCCTGTCGTCGCGTACGTTGTTTACGGACTCGTAAGGTTACCCCTGCTTCTATGTGGAGTAACCTTACGAAGTTCCGTCGGATGCCGTCGGGTGCCGTCGGATGCCATGTTAAGTATGGCGTCGGGTCAGCGTCGGCTTTTTCCGTCGCTTACGTCGTTTTACTAACTCGTTCGCGAATAGGGCATTGCGTAAATGACGCTCACGTCGTTTTGACGTCGGTTTCAACAACGCTTTCCGACGTGAGCTGGAGCATGCGCACTGGGTTTTTTCCCCGGCCGGCGCATGCGCAGTTCGTTAGACGCGGGGGCGCGCATAATTTAAATACAAGCCGCCCCATTTGAATTGCGCGGGTTTACGCTTGGCGATTTACCAGACGCCGGCGAAAACTATGGAGCAAGTGCTTTGAGAATAAAGCACTTGCTCTAGTACGCAGCGGCGGCGTAGTGTAAATGGCTTACGCTACGCCGCCGAAAATATATGAGAATCTGGCCCCTTGTCATTCCAAGAGTTTTCTTTTTTTCATGACTATAAGAATTGTAGATTCACACTGAAGGCATCAAAACTATGAAGTAACACATGTGGAATTATATACATATACATATATATACAAAAAAGTGTGACACAACTGAAAATCTGTCATATTCTCGGTCCTTGTGCAGCAGACACATCTCTAGAAGGACTGATAAGAGGAGACTCCGGTGTGAATCCGGCCTTCATGGTAGAATATCTGCTAGGAAACCACTGCTAAAGAAAGGCAACAAGCAGAAGAGACTTGTTTGGGCTAAAGAACACAAGGAATGGACATTAGACCGGTGGAAATCTGTGCTTTGGTCTGATGAGTCCAAACTTGAGATCTTTGGTTCCAACCACTGTGTCTTTGTGTGACGCAGAAAAGGTGAACGGATGGACTCTACATGCCTGGTTCCCACTGTGAAGCATGGTGGAGAAGGTGTGATGGTGTGGGGGTGCTTTGCTGGTGACACTGTTGGGGATTTATACTGAACCAGCATGGCTACCACATCATCTTGCAGCGGCATGCGATTCCATCCGGTTTGCGTTTAGTTGGACCATCATTTATTTTTCATCAGGACAATGACCCCAAACACACCTCCAGGCGGGGGAAGGGCTATTTGACCAAGAAGGAGAGTGATGGGGTGCTGCGCCAGATGACCTGGCCTCCACAGTCACCGGACCTGAACCCAATCGAGATGGTTTGGGGTGAGCTGGACCGCAGAGTGAAGGCAAAAGGGCCAACAAGTGCCGAGCATCTCTGGGAACTCCTTCAAGACTGTTGGAAGAGCATTTCAGGTGACAAGAGAATGCCGAGAGTGTGCAAAGCAGTAATCAAAGCAAAGGGTGGCTACTTTGAAGAACCTAGAATATGACATATTTTCAGTTGTGTCACACTTTTGTTATGTATATAATTCCACATGTGTTACATTCATAGTTTTGATGCCTTCAGTGTGACTCTACAATTTTCATAGTCATGAAAATAAAGAAAACTTTTGGAATGACAAGGTGTGTCCAAACTTTTGGTCTGTACTGTAAACATTTTGGGATATTTATTACAGCAAAAAGTAAAAAATATAATATTTTTTTTCAAAATTGTTGTTTATAGCGCAAAAAAAATAAAAACCACAGAGGTGATCAAATACCACCAAAAGAAAGCTCTATTTGTGGGGAAAAAATATGTCAATTTTGTTTGGGAGCCACGTCGTACGAACGCGCAATTGTCATTTAAAGCGACGCAGTGCCGAATCGCAAAAAGTGCTCTGGTCTTTGTAAAAGAAAGGAAAAGAGGGGGGATGGAGGGAATTTGCGCTTGGTGAAAAAAATAATATTAATGAAACAATTAAGAAAAGGTCCTGGAAAGGACGTCCTGCTGCTAAAAACTACAACTTAGATATAAAGGGCCAGATTCTCATAGAATTTCGCTTGCGTATCATAAGGCATTTACACTACGCCGCCGCATCGTACTAGAGCAAGTGCCGTATTCCCTAAGCATTTGCTCCGTAGTTTGAGTTGGCGTAGCGAAAATGGCCCAGCGTAAGCCCACGTAATTCAAAGGGGGCGGCTTGTACGTCGAACGAACTGCGCATGCGCCGGCCGAGGAAAAAGCCCAGTGCGTATGCTCCAGCTCACATCGGGAAGCGTCGTTGAAACCGACTATAAAACTACGTGATCGTCACTACGCAATGCCCCTATTCGCGAACAATTTAGTAAAACGACGGAAGCGACGGAAAAAGCCGACGCTGACCCGACGCCATACTTAACATGGCATCCGACGGCACCCGACAGCATCCGACGGTACTTCGTAAGGTTACTCCTCATAGAAGCAGGGGTAACCTTACGCAGACGAAAACGACGTACGCGGGGACGGGGCGGCGTAAAAGCGATCGGGAATCGGCGTAGTAGCCTCATTTGCATAGGCAAATGAGAAAACAACATAAAGGCCACCTAGTGGCCGGAGTTGTCATTACAACTACGATCCGCATGTGTAATGCTATTACACTTGTCGGATGTTGAAGCGTATCTATGCCAAAGTGATGCTAAGCATCACTCGCATAGATACGAGGCAAAAAAAATGGCGATACAACGGGGGATCTGAGATACTCTGTCGTAGCGCCGCTGAGAATCTGGCCCAAAGTGTGAAGAAAAATGTGCAAAAACAGTGTAGCGCTGGACAACATATACCCTATAAATGAATACATAAGGCAATAGGTATAAACAATGTTAAACTATGAGTGATTTAAATCATTGGAAAGCAGTAAATACAAAAATTATTGTAACATTGTGCAAAACAATATACACTGAACAACAGCTATCCAATACCTATATATATATAGCAACAAATATTGTGAGTAAACTAAGTAGACAATGTAAGTGATAAAGTGACTGATTCAGCACATGAAGTGCAAAATGAATAAAAGTCCACAGACAAACAGGGAATTTCCAGCCCCTTCCAATACAGATGATGCAAGCAGTAAAAGTCCAATTAGGAGATCCACAGGTGAGGAAGAAGGGAAAATCAGACATCAGGGGCCTAACACCAGTGAAAATAAAGGCTTACCAGAAAGCCTGTGACTATCCCTTTCAGGAGTAGTCTAAACAGGCATAGCAGGAGATTGTAATCCTTAGAGACAAAACGGTATCTTCTCCATAGATTAAATGGTGGAATCCACAGCTCCTCTTGGGGTTAAGCAGTACTTCCAAATGGAACTCTCATAGATGTATGTGAGCGTGTGTTATCAAACACCATGTGGGGAGAAAGAACGGGACAATCCCAATAGGACAAACCAATAGGAATATCACGTTAGATTCCCAGAATCCTCCTCACCTCTCCGGTCAGGTCTGTATTATTAATAGAGATAAGAGTGATGTCATGTGACCTCCCAGAATCCCCCTCACCTCTCCGGTCAGGTCTGTATTATTAATAGAGATAAGAGTGATGTCATGTGACCTCCCAGAATCCTCCTCACCTCTCCGGTCAGGTCTGTATTATTAATAGAGATAAGAGTGATGTCATGTGACCTCCCAGAATCCCCCTCACCTCTCCGGTCAGGTCTGTGTATTATTAATAGAGATAAGAGTGATGTCATGTGGCCTACCAGAATCCTCCTCACCTCTCCGGTCAGGTCTGTATTAGTAATAGAGATAAGAGTGATGTCATGTAACCTCCCAGAATCCTCCTCACCTCTCTGGTCAGGTCTGTGTATTATTAATAGAGATAAGAGTGATGTCATGTGACCTCCCAGAATCCCCCTCACCTCTCCGGTCAGGTCTGTATTAGTAATAGAGATAAGAGTGATGTCATGTGACCTCCCAGAATCCTCCTCACCTCTTCGGTCAGGTCTGTATTATTAATAGAGATAAGAGTGATGTCATGTGACCTCCCAGAATCCTCCTCACCTCTCTGGTCAGGTCTGTGTATTATTAATAGAGATAAGAGTGATGTCATGTGACCTCCCAGAATCCTCCTCACCTCTCCGGTCAGGTCTGTGTATTATTAATAGAGATAAGAGTAATGTCATGTGACCACCCAGAATCCCCCTCACCTCTCTGGTCAGGTCTGTGTTTTATTAATAGAGATAAGAGTGATGTCATGTGACCTCCCAGAATCCTCCTCACCTCACCGGTCAGGTCTGTGTATTATTAATAGAGATAAGAGTGATGTCATGTGACCTCCCAGAATCCTCCTCACCTCTCCGGTCAGGTCTGTATTATTATTAGAGATAAGAGTGATGTCATGTGACCTCCCAGAATCCCCCTCACCTCTCCGGTCAGGTCTGTATTATTAATAGAGATAAGAGTGATGTCATGTGACCTCCCAGAATCCCCCTCACCTCTCCGGTCAGGTCTGTATTATTAATAGAGATAAGAGTGATGTCATGTGACCTTCTAGAATCCTCCTCACCTCTCCGGTCAGGTCTGTGTATTATTAATAGAGATAAGAGTGATGTCATGTGACCTCCCAGAATCCTCCTCACCTCTCCGGTCAGGTCTGTGTATTATTAGTAGAGATAAGAGTGATGTCATGCGACTTCCCAGAATCCTCCTCACCTGCCCGGTCAGGTCTGTGTATTATTAATAGAGATAAGAGTGATGTCATGTGACCTCCCAGAATCCTCCTCACCTCTCCGGTCAGGTCTGTATTATTATTAGAGATAAGAGTGATGTCATGTGACCTCCCAGAATCCTCCTCACCTCTCCGGTCAGGTCTGTATTATTAATAGAGATAAGAGTGATGTCATGTGACCTCCCAGAATCCTCCTCCCCTCTCCGGTCAGCAGGTAGATGATCTCCAGGGTGATGTTTAGTATCTTCTCAGTCATGTGACTTTGGTCCTCCTCCGTCCTCATTTGTGCCGTCATCTATGAAGGTTTCCCTGTAAACAGATAACTATCTAAATTGGTATTAGGAAATGCAACAGACTAGTAGTGCATACAAGAGATGAAGCCGGGTCACTACACAGAAAATCATCCCAAGGAAACAACAGGCAGGACGAGGAATAGCAAGAAGGAGCTCAGAGACAAATGAGGATATCGCTCAGCCAATAGGAGATTATCTCAGCATGACTTACATAATGACAACCTCATGGCCGAGGGGGAGGCGGAGGGGAGCGGCATGGAGTCGGAGGACTCAGAGGCGGAGGAAGGGATGGAAGTGGGGCAGCCTTCCTTAAAAAGGAAGATGGAGGGCGCTGCGGCCCCTACTTCCTCCCAGGACATTGGCTCTTTTCCAGATTCCCCGGACCCCGGGTCATCTGAAGCGGTGGTCGACTCGGACTCCTCACTTCCAACATCTTATGTGAGCACTGGTCAGGTGTCCAGCCTGCAGGAGGTGATGGGGTACTGCAGGCCCGGTTCGAAGGAGAAGGAGGAGAAGAAGACCGGAGGGGTGAGTCCGGGGTCGGGGGTTTTGGCTAAGATCAAGTGTAGTATCTGTTCTTATCAGTTGCCGATAGGTGGTGCTAAACCGACTGTCCCCAGTACTCGGCGAGGGGGAAAGGGATGGCAGTCGGTGGACGCTAAGCCTGTTGGCGTAGAGGCGAAAGCCTTCTGATCGGGGCAGAGAGGCATGAGGTCGAAGCTGAAGGGCTGGGCCCCTGGCCTTTGGCCTGGATCCGGTGGTGTCTGCCCCAGTCAGTTGTTCGGCGAGGGAACCTTTGCTAATCCTTTCGGGGAGAGGCGGGTAGTACTTCCCGAATGTAATTAGGTGGGAGAGATGGGGGTTGTGGGTAGTAGTCGGCTGCGGCTGGCTCTCCCCAACCTCTTCTCCTACCTTCCTGGCTGGGAAGGGTGCTGTCGGTCCGGACCGGGGGTCAGGGTCCGTTGAAAAGTCTGCGGAGGTAGTGCCCCTGGAGTGGCAGTCCAGGGGTGCCATACATTGCACTGAGTGTTTGAGGGGCACTCAACGTGTGGCACCTTAGGTCACTGATCTCCACACACACTTTTTTAACACCTGCCCTTAGGGCCGAGCCTTTTGGCTAGGACCAGGGGAATTTTTGTTTCCTGGCCGGAGGGCCGGTCAACGTATTGCACGTTGATCACTTTCCACTCACTCTCCCACCTTCCTTCTCCCCCACTTTCTTCTGTTTTACCCCGTTTGTCACGTTTCTTCTTTTTATGTTGGTGCACTTGCACTTTTTGTGTGATGAGTAGGGTGCTGGTCCTCGGGCCGGCTCTGAAAGTCTTGGGAGTAGGTGGACATGGTCTTCTGGCTTAGTTCACCTGCTCTCATGGGGTCTCCCTTCGGGGGAGCCTCACCGAGGAGGGTTCTGTTTTGGCAGTCCCTCTGAGGATGTTAGGCCATGTGGTTTCGGCTGCATGGGCCTTAGTGGGGTCCTCGTGGTTTCGGCTACTTGGACTCCTATTACTCTTTTCCCTGCCAGGAGCCTAACGCCCCGGGGGATCAGAGCTGGGTTCTCCCTGGAGGACTATTTGACGATGCACCCGTCACAGTTTTTTGTGTCACTCTTTATGTGTGTGCACATTTTTCCTGCACCGGGTGAAGTTTTTGGGTTGTGTTTTGCACGCCACAGACTTTTCAATAGAAAAAAAAAAAAAAAAAATGACTTACATAATGAAGGAGATGAGGGGGAGGGGCGGAAGGCACTTAAGGTGACCATAGATACATGGAAATTCAGCTGGTTCAGCAGGGATCAGTCACATTTCCATCCATGTGTGGTCACTGCCGGATAAAAGTCACTCCTCAGAATACAATAGTACAGTGGGGAGGATTTCCCCATCCCCCTCCAATGTGTGGATGGGGAAATCATTTACATTTTTTCCTCTTTGCATGGCTAAACAATAAATCTGAATCATGTATGGTAAGATGACCAGATTTTTTAAATGAAATCTGGGGACATATTTTTTTTTTCTAGTAGTGGTGACAATCAGCATCTCTCTGCCCATTGCCGCTGCTGTCCACCTCACAGCCTGTCAAGTCTCACTACGGCGAGCCAAGAAAAATTAAGTTCGATGCTTCTGAGCATGCGTCGACTTGATTCCGAGCATGCGTAGGATTTTTCTCCGCCAGAAATTCCGATTGGAATTTCTGACAAGCAGTTTTCCCGTCAAAAAATTTGAGAACCAGCTCTCAAAATTTTCTTGGCAGAAAAATTCCGTTAGTGCCCTTACATGGTCGGAATTTCCGACCAAAAGCGCGTATTGGATTTTTCATGTCGTAATTTCCAATTGTGAGTACGTGGCATTACTCTCTGGGGCCTACTGGGTGGGGGCAGAAGAAGATAACTCCACCAGGAAAGACAAGGACATAAGAAGGCAGGCGGCTGGCCGAGACATGAGCCAAGGCAGAAGAAGATGCAAGCAGAGTGGAAGAAATATTCCCTCCGCTCCGACCAGCACATAATCATCAGAAAGGGGCACAGATAATGGGAAAAAAAACACCCCCTAAGCTAGTAGGAGTGGCAGAGGGGAGGTGTGTAATTCAGATTTTTTTATTTTATTTTGCACTGTCTTTGAAACGGCCCCAGGCTCTGTCCAATCTGGGGACAAAACCGGGGACAGAATTGGTCCGGGGACAGTGTCCTCCATCTGGGGACTGTCCCCTGAAACTGGGAATGTCTGGTCAACCTAATGCATGGCCAGCTTTGGAACCAAGATAAATTAATCATCAACTGACCCCCCTGAAGGGGTTAATCTAGGTCTCCACACTATATGTGTGTGTATCATCATCTGCTGGAGATAAAAGACGTCACAGTGACTATGGAGGAAGAGGACGGACATGACGGGGTTACTGGGTGTAAATAGAAAATAAGATCTTATTACCTCCTCTGCTGCCTCTTCCAGTGATATCTCCTTTGTACTTAGTACCTCATGGAACTGCTTGTCTGCATCTGACATCACTTCCTGTGTGTACCTGACATCACTTCCTGTCTTCCATAGAAACTTCCTGTCTGTATTCTATAGACACTTCCTGTCTGGGTAGAAGTGAGATCACCACCTTGTGGCTCTCAGAGGAACTGCAGAAACATCTGGTAGTGTGAACATGGCCTTGTGCAGTGTGTGTATGTACTGTATATCCTTATAGATGGGTCATCTCCACTCCCACCAAGGGGGATAGAAATATATTACTGCTCGGGGGAGGGGGAGACATTTTAGCTCCCAATGTCGGAGCGTTTGTCGGACCAGTGTGAACCCGGCCTTATTGCCAAAGCTTAATTGAACAGGGTGAAGTTAGAGGCCGATTGGCTACTATGTAGAGCTAAACCAGATTCTGAGCGCATCAGCTTTAGTAAATCTCCCTCCATTGATACCAGAACTAGTGCAATTCGTTTAATTCCAAACTCATTTACCACTTCAGACTTTTTGCTATAATAAATATCCCCAAAAATATATAAAAAACAATGTTTTTCCTTAGTTTAGGCCGATACGTATTCTTCTACATATTTTTAGTTTTAAAAAAATCGCAATAAGCGTTTAAAGATTGGTTTGCGCAAAAGTTATAACGTCTACAAAATAGGGGATAGTTTTATGGCATTTTTATTAATATTAGTTTTTTTACTAGTAATTGCGGCGATCAGCGATTTTTATCATGACTGTGACATTATGGCGGACAATAGTCATTTTTACAGTGATAAGTGCTATAAAAATGTACTGATTACTGTGAAAATGACACTGGCAGTGAAGAGGTTAACCTGTAGGAGGCTCTAAAGGTTATAAGTGTGACCTAGTGAATGATTCTTACTATTAGGGGCGTGGTTTTGCGAGACATGTCACTGATCGTCGTTCCCTATGACAGGGAACAGACGATCACTGACAGTGTCACTAGGAAGAACTGGAAAAGGTTTGTTTTCACTAACATCTCCCCGTTCTTCAGCTTTGTGGCCTGATTCCGGACACTGGCGATTGATTGGGTCCATTGGTGCCATGGGCATGGTCATGGAGCTCCCTACTGGGTTGCAAGCACGCCGCCGTCGTGAAAACCATGGCTCACATTTTAAAGGGGACGTACCTGTACGCCCATATGCACAGCCGTGCCATTCTGATGACGTATATCGCCACGCAGCAGTCGGCAAGCGGTTAATGGAGATTAGAATACTGACACCTCTAGCATATGATGAAAAGACTGAATGATATTGCAGTAGGTAAGCACGAGAATGTAAACAGTGAGTAGAATCCATAGTCACATGAGTTTCCTACAAGCTATGGAAGTGCCAAAGTGTGCCAACGAGTCCATTATCATCCTCCATGTAACAGTATCTTTTATCCCCCTAATGTTCCATGCGGTAATACTGATGTCTGTAGTCATAAGGGGGTGGTGTACAGGGATGAGCCTAACACCCCCCACGTTCAGTTCGCACCAGAACCTTCGAACGGACCAAACTTTTTAGAACCCCATTGAAGTTTATGGGACTCGAACGTTCGAAATCAAAAGTGCTCATTTGACAAGGCTAATATGCAAGTTCTTGTCCTAAAATGGGTTTGGGGACCCGGGTCTTGACCCAGGGGACTTGTATCAATGCAAAACAAGTTTTTTTTTTTTGGGAGCAGTGATTTTTAATGATGCTTAATGTGAAAAAAATAAAAAATGTTTTTTTAAATATTGTACCTGCTGGGTGTCTATAGTATGCCTGTGAGGTGACCCATGTTTAGAACAAAATGAGATTTTAAATTGCTTGCGGCTTTAATGTAATGTCTGGTCCCTGCAATATGGATGAAAATCATTGAGAAAAATAGCATGGGTTCCCCCCTCCCCCCAGGTCATTACCAGCCCCCTTGGCCCTATATACTTTGAACAGCATTATACAGGCGGTGCAAACAAGACAGGGACTGTAGGTTTGCTGTTAAAGGGGTTGTAAAGAAAAACATGTTTTCCTTAAATAGCTTCCTTTACCTTAGTGCAGTCCTCCTTCACTTACCTCATCCTTCCATTTTGCTTTTAAATGTCCTTATTTGTTTTGAGAAATCCTCACTTCCTGTTCTTCTGTCTGTAACTCACCACCATAATGCAAGTCTTTCTTTCTGGTGTGGAGAAAGCCCTTTTGAGGGGGAAGGGGCGAGCAGGAGTGTCAGGATGCCCACTAACACACAGCTCCTTTCTCTATCTGCAAAGTAGAGAGTGTCCTGACTTGCCTGTCCCCCCCCCCCCTCAAAAGGCTTTCTCCACACCAGAGAAAAAAGCCTTGCATTACAGTGTGGAGTTACAGACAGAAGAACAGGAAGTGAGGATTTCTCAGAAGAAATAAGAACATTTAAAAGCAAAATGGAAGGATGAGGTAAGTGAAGGAGGACTGCACTGAGGTAAAGGAAGATATTTAGGGAAAAAAATGTTTTTCCTTTACAACCCCTTTAAGTAGAATCTGTTTGTAATTTTGAACCTGAACTTTTTTAAAGTGTAGCTCCAGCCCAAAAAAAAAATCAATTTTTTTGCTTTTCTGAAAAAATGAGTCAGCGGTAAAATGCACCTTACCTTTGACCGTCCTGTCCAGCGAGGTATGGACATTGCCCTCCACATGACGGTAGAGAGCCAGAATCGCCTTCTGTGGGTCTAGTGGGGTTGGAGATCCCAGCTGATGAGGGGCAAGGAGAGGTCCGCTTTGTTCTTTGGTGTGGGTCTTTGAGGTACGCTTGCCAACGAACTGCATGGCAGGTCGACATATGTCTGGTCAAACATGTGGTGCCCAAGCGGGTGATGTGTTGGCCACGCGAGATACGCTTGAGACATATGTTGCAAAAAGCAACAGTGCGATCTGATGCACTCGTCTCAAAAAAGCCCACACCAAAGAACTTTTGGAATAACGCTGAGAGACAGTAGCGCCCTGCACATTCGGAGCTCTGCGGTGTGATGCAGTCGGTGTGCTGCCCTTAAGCTAGCCCCTGGAGGGCATCCTGCCTTGTTGGAGATGTTGAAAAAAATGTGTGTTACCGGCGCCAAGATGATATTAATATTCTTATTAAGTCTTGCTGCAATACAAAGTGCAACCTTGAAGGTTGGATTTAGATTTGTGTATTTGTGAAGTGAATTGCGCTAACTTATATTGTTATAAACATTTTACCACAACTGGTCCTGTGAACTTGTTACTCAAAAAAACAAAAAAGTATGTACATTTGTCTATGGTTGTTAGTTAATGTGCAAACAAACAATCAAGAAATAATGTGCAATAAATACTAATACAGTGCCCTGTGCCAAACTATAACGTATGGATTTCTCAATCCATCAAAAAACTGTGAAATAAATCCCCAATTTTTTAAAATATACTGCTATTACAATCCACAGATTGAATGTGCTCCAAGAAAGCAAGAAAATATATATTATATACGAAAAAAATATATAAAAAGTACATATATATATATATATATATATATATATATGTGCTAAGAAAGTCCTCAATAGATATTTCTTGCAATGATGCCCAGCTGAGTTTCCACCTTCACCGCAAATAGTGTCTACACCGTCACCGGATAAAATGGCCACTCACCAGATGGACCCAGAAATCTGCCTTTGGTTCATATGGATAACCACTCCCTCTCTCAAGTTTATCAGCAGTCACTCCCAATGCTTTGGCTGTAGTCTCGTTTTATATCCGCTCATGTAACATATAAAAGACTATCATGGTGTAGTAAATCAAATAATTTATTATGATTAAAACATATAGTTATTCCACTCACATATAAAAGTGCCTAGGAGCCGGCACTGAGCTAATCCAGCCGTAAATAGGAGTATGCAAATGTACGAGTGTGTCCTGGTCCGCACGTGTGATGCCTCACTTTGTCACTTGCGTTCCCAGCCTCGTTATACTCAGGCTGGACATGACGAGCTGGCAATGGTCCTTGTTGGAGATGTGCCTGTACCTCCTCTCTCCTATCAGGCACCCACGTAGAGTCAGTGACCTCATCATCCCCTTCCTCCTCATCACTGTAGAAAACCTGGCAGTATGCTCCAGCTTAGGGAAGATGACTGCCAGATTGCTGTGCTTCTTGGGAATCCCCTCTCTCTGGGCTCACGTTATTGCCTTCCTCTAGCTGTGTACCATCACCGGAGCCTTTAAAACGCTGTGCATCCTCCTGCAGCATGTAGCCAATACTGTGGTCAAAAAGTTCGGGGAACTCCTCAGGAGGACATGGTGGGGCTAGGGAAGGAGTGAGTGATGCCATTGAGCTGAGGGAAGAGGCTGCATTGGCAGCTGCTTTGCCAGACAAAGTACCCTGAGCCTGGGTGAGAGAGGATGAGGAGGATGAGGACAGCTTGATCATCCACGCTACCAAGTCTTCGGCATGTTGCGGCTCAACATGGCCAGCTGCTAAAAAAAAGGACAAGTGTGTCCCATTATCATATGCTGGTGAGGATGCACCGTGTCCATGACCAGCACTGTTGCCTCTAAACGCAGAGCCTGCTTGCCCTCTTTTATCAGCTCTTGATTCTCTGCCTCTCTTGTTGTCCTTCCAGACATACTAATGGCCTGCAGGGAGATGTAGCTGCACAAATACTGACAATACCTCCTGATCCCTGCCTGTGGTATTAACATGAGCAAATCCTTGCCTATAGGAATTAATATGAGAACACCAGCAAATCTATTGACGTAGCTTTAAGTGCAAACTGTGCAGAGGACACAGTACACCACGTGACAATACGTGCAGATCCCCTGCCCATGGTATTAATATGAGCAGATCTCTGCCTGTAGGAATTGATATGGGAACACCAGCAAATCCATTGACGTAGCTTTAGGTGCACACTGTAAAGAGGACACAGACAGTACACCAAGTGAAAATACTGCAGCTATCACAATCACCTGCCTGCCTGTCAGTATATTAAGAAGAGCGGATCTAGCTAAACTCAATACAGTGTATAAATATATATACAACACCTGGGATGCATATATATCCTCTATACACTGTAACTCTGACTAGCCTGCCTGGCTACCTGCTCTAACTCAAAAAAAATTACACTCTCTCTCACTCTGTAACCACCGCAACACACCACACAATGCTGCCAGGGAGGCGGCCTTATATAGTGTGGGTACTAAACCCCCTGAGCCATAATGTCTCTCTGTTATTGGCCAAGCATGCGGATCATAGTGCATGCTTGGCCAATCATTAGCCAGCAATGCACTGCAATTATGCAGCCGTGACACGCCACTCAATTTTGGCGCTAACAGCCCATAACGTTCGTTGTTCGACTCGAACACAAAGCTCATGCGTACTTGTGAGTAATCAGGCGGTATTGGCACAACATATGCAGAGAAATCATGTACAATAAATTGCAGTAGGATTGGCAAAAATTAAATTGAAAGAAGAAAAAAACATGAATGTATAGAAAAGCACAAATAACAATTCCCATAGGAGTGTCCATGGAGGAAAAAAGTGGGTTTCCCCTTTCACCACCACTTGTAATTTAGCGGGATACAGCATGACATAAGGAATTTGTAATGTGTGCAGCCTGCATTTAACATCAGCCCAGACACCCGTCCAACACTGGCGTACGTGGTGATCCGGCGTAGCTTAGGCAGTTATGCCAGCGTGGTTGTGAGCAGGTGCAGCAGTGTGCTGTGCATGCGTCCACGTCACAGCGAAGTCACAGCACATGCGCAGTACGTGATACACCGGGCGTAAAACACTGCACCATGCTCGGACCATCATTTGCATGGTCTCACGTCCACTTCCACCTACGCCGGCCTGCGCCTTCGAAACCCACGCCACACTGGCGCAATGTTGGGAGCACTGGCTTGCTGAATGTAATGCTTTCCTCTCTGCACTGCATTGGCGTAGTGTACAGTGGTTACTCTACGGCGGCGTAATGTGCGCCTTGCTCTCTGCAAATCTGGGTTATACAGTACATACACACAGCACAAGGCCGTGTTCACACTACGAGATGTTTCTGCAGTTCCTCTGAGCTCCAAAGGTGGCAGACAGGAAGTCTCTATGGAAGCAGGAAGTGATGTCAGGTACAGACAGGAAGTTCCGGGTGAGAGGTGAGTCGGGAGGAAGTAGAGAGGAGACGTTGCCTTAAGAGGCAGCAGAGGAGGTAATAAGATCTTATTTTCTATTTACACCCAGTAACCCCGTCATGTCCGTCCTCTTCCTCCATGGTCACTGTAGGGTAAGATAAAATATGCCCACCTTGGTAAAAGGACCCCTTCGGTACCGGGAGAATGAGTTTAACCTTGCAGTAACAAGACACACGGTATTAGGTTAAAGTCACTCTGGTTTAATATGGGGCGAACAGTTTCTTTTATAAAAACATACGGAGATTCAAAGGAAATACACAAATACATGTCTTAACATCATTGGTTAATACACTGTTACTGGGCGGACGCCCCCCTTTTGGGTGATGCTGTTAAAATATCATTGGTTAAAAGTTACCGTTATTTATTGCTTAAGTTAGAACTCGTCTCATGATTAAGGCTTGTATATATGTCAACCGCCACAAACTGGTTATAGAAACCACAAAACTTAGGTCACAAGACATTCAAACTGACTACTACTATATATGGTCAGCACAAGAATTGCTCATGTCATTCTGATATACAGACAGCATATATGCAATCTATGGACAACTTATGTTAACCCTTACAATCCCCTCTTAGAATCCAAATAATTCTAAATTATGTGGTTCTCCTTCTCCATCCTTCTTTTATCATGATACATGTTCAGATAGATTCTATTCGCAGCTGCTGGGTCGGGTGTTCGGGACATTTTAACAACTATGCACATTATAAGCCTATAACAAGCATATAAGAGTAAAACCAAAAAAAAATGGAAAGGGTTAAACTCATCAATAACTGTCCCACTGGGGAGGTCACGGTTAAGAAAGTTCATTAGAGTGGTGTTTAGGGCAGTGTGAAGTGTGAAAATAAGGGCTCTCAATTGAAGTCATTGAAAAATTAATTTTAGCTTGTTGGCAAACTTCAGCTCCCTTTGTGGAGTTCCCCAACCCAAAACACCAGTCTGGGAAATAACTTCTTTATAGATATATATATCTCAACATTATCAGTACCCTATTGTGGGGTCACTTCCATATCTTCTCTACTTAGTATGACACCAAAGGGTCCACAGTACTACTTCACATCTATGTGGAGCAAAGATCTTCTTAAGGTGTATGTGGATACATATCTTTACTCATTCATATCACCCATCTTGGCATCATACGAATCTACTAATCTGACAATCTGATAACACTCTATCTCTTCCCTGGGGTGATCTTCCTCAGTTCTAATTGTCACTGTAATAATAATTGTATTTTAACAATAATAGAACATTTGTGATATTTAAAAGTACAGCCATATCCAACATTTTTCATATCCAGACTTCTGGGCATAGGCATATTTAAACTTCAATAATAACATTTTATCTGTAAAACCCTCTGAGTTCTCATTTCTCTTGTGTCTATTATGTGTATTATTCATATTGTCCTGTTGTGGAGTGTTGGAATTTCCACAAATGCTCTTTATATGTCCCAAATCTTCAGAGTGATAGATACAGTTCGTTATCAGCCAAACTGGCAGGAATACGATCAGGACAGTCCAAAATAGGAGGCACAAGGCTTTCCCAGAAGTCTGTGGTGAAATAAGCAACGTCATCTTGTCGGAGGTCAGGGCTGTCCGCCCCCGTTAGTACCTCTTTGTCTGGCCCTAGGCACCAGTTTTACTCGGGTGGCATGGATCCATGTTGGGCTCTCTTCCGTCAGTATTGCGGTCCGGGTAACGGCTACCACTATCATCTCTGGACCATAAGCGCAGTCTTTGGCTCTTTTATCTTTGGTCAATCGTTTTACAACTACAACATCTCCTGGTATAAAAGGGTGGGTGTTTTCCTGTGGAAGAGAAGGAAACTTACAGACAACTTTTTGTTCCATCTCATCTAGTTTTGTTATAAGTGACCTGACATAATGATCCTGAATCTGCTCTAAATCTCCTTCTTGTAGAGTGAGGGTTTTTTTTGCCCAAGGTGTGGGGAATGGCCTTCCCATTAAAATCTCGAATGGCGAGAATTTTAAAGATTTGTGGGGTGTCATTCTTATTTCTGCTAGAATAATTGGTAGCACCTCCTTTCATTTATGAAAGGTACCTCCTGTGGCCTTTCTCAGTTTTAGTGGGATATATCTCTGGCCATCGTGAAAACATATCCACAATTACCAGGGCATATTCCTGCCTACCCTTATCACAGGGAATGTGTGTAAAATCAATTTGGAGGTGTGTTAATGGAGTTGTTGGATATTTGAGGTGTTGGTGGACTGCCCGATTAGGGTTGTTAGGATTTGCACGGAGGCATGTAATACACCTCTGTACAAACCCAGCTACTAACTTATCAAACTTAGTAATGTAAAAATCATTTTTTTTAGCAGTAGTAGCGTTGTGGCTTTACTGTTGTGGCCTACCCCATGGTGCTGGGCTATAAAAAGTGGTGCACTAGCCTGTGGGATACATGGTTTCCCCTCTTTGCAAATTAGTCCACTCTTTGGACTCTTTTGCAACACTGGATAACACCAGTCATTTAGATCTGTGTCACTTGCCGAGTACTGGAGTTCCACTATCATTTGTGTGTCATCTAACAAGGGTGGTGTTAGTACGGCCATTTGTAAGGTAGCTAATTGTTGGAGTGCGGCTTCTTTCGCTGTTCTATCTGCCAAGGCATTGCCCCTGGAAATCTGATCACTGCCCCCCGTGTGTGCCCTACAATGTAGTATGGCTATCTCTGAAGGGAGGTGGACTGCAGCTAGTAGATCATTGATCAACTGGGAGTGAGAAATTCTTTTCCCATCCGCTCCTATGAACCCTCCTCTGGCCCAGATCACTCCGTGGTCATGGACCACGGAGAAGGCATACTTTGAATCTGTGTAAATGGTGACAGACTGTCCCTAACAACTGGCATGCTCTGGTCAAGGCTATCAGCTCGGCAGCCTGAGCCGACTGATAGGGGATGGGTTCTGCTTCATGTATGCAGTCAGGTAAATTTACAACGACATATCCTGCGTTGTATGTAGTGTAATTTGGTCTTGTGCATGACCCATCCACAAACACAACATGTGAATCTGGTATGGGCAGGGTTGCCATGTCTAGTCTAGGGGAGGTTTCTGTTACAGAAGTCAAACAGTCATGGTCTTGTGGAATCTCATCTGTCTCACCTTTCAATCCCAATAATGCATTTAAGATAGGGGCAGGGCCTGCATTTGGGGAACAGTATCTGATTGACAAGGATGTGTTTCCTAGGAGGATGACTTTGTATCCACTTAGACGTTGGGCTGACATATGCTGGGTGTGTATCCCTCTTAGAAGATGGATGACATGATGGGTAGTGTAAAGTGTGGTGGGGTGGCCCAGGGTGAAAACTACTGACATTTCCACCACCATTGCACATGCCGCTAGGGCTCTCAAACAAGCGGGCATACCTTGTACAGAAATTGGCATTACCTTTGAAAAAAAACTACGGGTCTAAACTTTCCTCCGTGTTCTTGTGTCAGTACCCCCGCCATGGTTTTACAGTTGTCCCTTGTATATAGCTGAAATGGCTTTACATATTTAAGGGAGGCCCAAAGCAGAACTACACATCATTGCTAACTTCAACTTTTCAAAAGCGTTTAACATTTCTTGTGACCATATCTTTTGGTTTGTCTGACAGTGTACATTGCCTCAAAATGTTGTCATAGTAAGAACAGTCCGGTATCCACTGTCTGCAGTAATTTATCATACCCAGAAAAGATAGCATTTCCCTCTGAGTATTTGGGTTGACCAGGCCCATGACAGATTGGATACGGCTAGGACTGATTTTCCTACTCCCTTGACTGAGGACAAAACCAAGATATTCCATTTACACCATTGTAACTTTTTGGGTGAAACTTTGTGCCCACATTCATGTAACCAACCTAACAACGATAAACAATCTTCCCTGCAGGCCTCCCTTGATAGACTACAAACGAGGAGATATCCACATATTGTAGCAGGACAGAACCTTGGGGGGGGTGCCAGGGTTTTAATGTGGCTTGGAGGACTATGCTGTACACAACAGGTGAATCAGCATATCTCTGGTTCATACGGCACCAGGTGAGTTGTTGACCCTCCAAAGGAAAATGCAAACAGAGGCCTAGTGTCCTCGTGTACAGGTATACTGAAAAAAAAACGTTCTTTAAATCAATTACAGAAAAATAGGTGGCCTGTGCAGGGATGGAGGAAAGGAGAGAGGTGACATCTTGCACTATCTTGCACTATCTGTGCAAGTGGGATGATTAAACTATTGATAGCCCTTGGGTCTTGAACAAATCTGACACTACCGTCTGGTTTGGAAACAGGGTTGATAGGGGTACTATATGCAGAGCAGATAGGGGTTAAGATTCCCTCCTCTAAAAAAGTCCTGTATCATAGGTCTGATTCCATCTAGTTTCTCTTTTGACAAAGGATATTGTTTATGAAACACTGGTTGAGCACCTGGTTTCAGGGTAGCCCGATAGGGGGTACAATCAATGAGACCTGTGTCAAAATCGTTCTGTGACCATATGCCGTTATCAACAGTGAGTAGTTCATCAGAAACCGCTAAACTGACAAAAATGGGACGGGTTATAGGTATCACCTTAGATTCCATACTGAGTCCGTCCGGACCCGAGTGGATCCTCCGGGCCTCGTCACCGTGGGTGTTGAGTCCAGTCTATGTCAAATCTATGTTGGGTATTTGTCTTGGGCAGGCCAGGGTTCTGGTCTTGGGAATTGGCCCTTCTGTCAGGTAGGGGGCAATTTCTGGCCCAATGGCCGGAACGGCCGCAATTGTAACAAGGTTGGTCCTATGTGTTTCTATTCATGTGATCCCTGTCCATCCCGCTATATTATCCACCCAGGGATTAATAAGAAAATAATCCGTGCCTCCTACTCGGGCAACGTATTCTTTGCAGGTTTCTTGGACGTTGGGACATGGGTAGGAGGTAGGTTTACTATGTCTGGTCCCCATTGATCCAAGCACCGGAGTTGGTCAGTATAATATACTGATCCCAATTTTCTTCCGACAGTTGTATCAATGCAAAAATCTTCGTGCCACACACACTGGAAACAGGATCCCGGTTTGATCGGATCCCACACAGTACAGATTGTGTTGGGCAATTTAACTATGGCTTGGATAATACAATTCTTATAAGTAAAGTCTGTGTTTTGCAAAATGAAAGTAACTTTGGCATTTTGCGCTGACACAGGAAGCAAGTCATTGGTTTACACAAGACGACAGTAAGCTATCTATATGCTATACCAATTAAGGAAGTGTCGACTTCACAATGAAAGGTTTTTTTTTTTTTGTATGTGCTGTCCACTTTCGGGTTATTAAACTATTAAATTAATAAGTGACTTCTGTGTACTTCTCATATCTCTGGAGAGGTTATTGTATTTTAGTGTCTAAGTGCTCAATCTATGTTATGTGTCAATCGGTATGCAATTTCACTGTATGTTGCTAGATTGCATGCTGATCTGTGTGTGTGTGGGGACAGTGGAAAGAGTGATTAACACTGGGATTCAAGCTTACAGGATAGCTGGAGGAACCCTAGAAGTGTGTAGTAATTGCTAGACTGTTTCCCAACCCTTAGCGTGCAGCAGATTGTATGTAAGATCTGTATCTGCCTGTGTGTGGTCAGCTAGTTGGATTGGAGTGGAGTCTCCCTCTAGAAGTGGTTAAAGGTAATGCGGGCTGTGAAGCATCACAGCCAGTCTTACATGCTTAGTAGAAATTCCTTCTTATTCTTTTAGTTCCTCATACAGCCTCGTCACGAGACGCTCGCTCGTTGTGGTTAGTAATTCACCACTGGCAAGTGTGATCGTGACAGATTGTGAAAAGTACAACCTTATTGTCTATCTGGAAAATCTACCCTGCGACCTAAATACTCTGTACTTTCTTTGGGAGAGATTATTAAAACTAACTTTGGCAGATTTTTTTAAATTCCACTCAGTTATATTAAATACTAAACAAATTTTACATCAAGGACACGTCATACAATATTACACAGACGCCTGGCTCAGTATCACTTGCTTTCATCAACCGTGGGTCATATAGCTTTCGCCTAGCCACGGAGATGGGGCGTCTTATACTTTGCCACAAAACGTCTCAAAGCAGTCCTTGGCTTAGCTCACCTTCTAAGCACCTGTACCGCACAAACAGATAATTTCTTATTACTTTAAAATTCTTAATACTTTAAACATATACTTCTAAGCAGCAATAATTTTAAGCAGCAAATAATATAAGCAGCAGTAATGGGTAATTGTACCAAGGTGATTTCTATGCCTCCCCGAGACACTTGATTCTTAGTTATCCCTGATAACCTATATTATCTGGACATCCCCGATGTCTATATTATGGCGCCAACCACTCTTACCCGTATCTAAAGCACAATTAATTTACAGTCCCTGACTGCCTGGATTCATAAGGAATTCAGGAATTGATCGAGCCCCGCTGACCGAATGAACGGTTTACAGGGAGACCACCTAAATCCCGGACGAGCCCCCAAATTGTAGGGTAAGATAAAATATGCCCACCTTGGTAAAAGGACCCCTTCGGTACCGGGAGAATGAGTTTAACCTTGCAGTAACAAGACACACGGTATTAGGTTAAAGTCACTCTGGTTTAATATGGCACGAACAGTTTCTTTTATAAAAACATACAGAGATTCAAAGGAAATGCACAAATACATGTCTTAACATCATTGGTTAATACACTGTTACTGGGCGGACGCCCCCCTTTTGGGTGATGCTGTTAAAATATCATTGGTTAAAAGTTACCGTTATTTATTGCTTAAGTTAGAACTCGTCTCATGATTAAGGCTTGTATATATGTCAACCGCCACAAACTGGTTATAGAAACCACAAAACTTAGGTCACAAGACATTCAAACTGACTACTACTATATATGGTCATCACAAGAATTGCTCATGTCATTCTGATATACAGACAGCATATATGCAATATATGGACAACTTATGTTAACCCTTACAGGTGTCAGCGGTGTTGAGGATGGCTGGATTCCAGGTAGCTGGGGCTGGATGCAAGAGACCAGGTTCAACGCTGGGGGAGGTGTACCATAGTACAGGTAGACAGAAGCAGGTTCAAACAGGCCGGGTCATACACTTAGTGGGCGGATCAGGTATAGGGACAGGCAGGAGCGGAGTCATGGGTCAAATCGGGTTGGCAGACTGGTACATGGAACAGACAAAAACATGGTCAAACAAGCCGGGGTCGGGGCAGGTGGAGATCAGAGTAGTCAGAGGCAAGCTGGGTCTCAGGAACAGGTAGGTAATGGGTAACAGGTATCAGGTTAGGTTCAGGAACGCACTGTAGATCAAGCAGCAAGAGGCCCTGGGGTCAGAACCTTTAAATAGTATTTTTTGGTGCCAAGATGGCTTCCGCACGTGCCGGCACGCCGTTACCACCACCTAGTGGCCGAAATTGCCATGATACCACCATTCCTGGCTTCCATCGCACTGACCTCATAGCTAGCTCCTCCTCTCAATGTCCTTCCAATCCAAGTCAGAGAATCCTATAACATCACAATGACCTCACAGCTCCTCTCCCAATGTCCCTCTCACAAGCAAAAGCAAGATTGTTCGTCCCAGAATTACTTGCAATAAGCTTTTAACCTACAGAGTGGGGGCCCTGTCTGGGTAAATTATATCCCAGTGGGGTTTTGATAAAAAAGGAGACCTGATTGGTGAGGTGAGGAGGATTCTGGGAATGTCATTTGATTTTACTATATGTGTTCAAATCTAGAGTTTTCCTCCTGTGAAGTCTGGAGATCCTATGATAATCACATTGCCTCCCCCTCCCTCCCTGATAGAATAGAGAAATACAAAGAAGATTCTAGAAGTCACCAGAGAGATCATCAAACTGCTAACAGGAGAGGTGAGCGGTGCCGGGAAGGACGTCATGATGGACAATCAGCCGCCCCTCACATCACCGGGTAAGAGGAGACTTTATTGTAAAGGAGAGAGCAGTACGGAGGATCCACCTAGATCCCCCATCATCTGATAAACATATAGAAACAATGGATTCAGTCAGTGTGTGTGTTTCCTACAGATGGATCCAGTAATGGGAACCCACCAGAGAGATGTCCCAGTCCTCTGTATTCCCGGGATTCCACACAGGAAGGTCACACCATCCCCCACCATCTTCAGGTAGATGAGGAACAATCACTGATCATATCATTAGGATCTGTATATTATCTGCATTGTTACCATTGATGTCATTTTTATTCTATATTCAGAGTGGAGACCTGAGAGAGTCTAAAGTTGAGGTTAAAGAAGAGATAAAAGAGGAGGATGATGAGGATGGGGCGATGGAGGAGTCAGAGACTCTAAAAGGACACAAAGATCTGTACCAGGACACCATGGTGGAGTCATCCAGCTACAGAGACCCCCCAGAGAGATGTCCCCACCCTCTGTATTCCCGGGTTTCCACACAGGAAGGTCACACCATCCCTCCTTATTTAAAGGTTGGTGGGACGGAACATCTAGACATGGACTTGTGGGGGATGTGTGGATTTTATAGATGTGATGTCACAATAATAAAGCTTATATCTTACAGATGATATTCTCTCTCATTCTCTTGGTTTAGAGTGGAGATCCAATCGATATAGAATTTGAGGTGAAATCAGAAGAAGAAGAGACGTATGTGAGGGATGATCAGCAGTCTATGGAGGAGGATGGAATAACGGGGACATTTATAGAGGAGGACACTCCTACAGAGATCAGCACAGGTGGGTCATTAACACAAAATACATTCCTCCACCCATACTGCTCACTGATTGGTCCAGAGTAGGCCAAGGACTGGGTGATAATCTTCCTTCTCTGTGCTGCAGACACAATTTATTTGTACTCAGAGCTTGTGGAACTAGTGGAAGGAAACAGAAGAAAATTGAAAAGGTGATCTGGGGTGTGCCGTGGTCAGTATGCCTAAAAGGGGGTAAAAACAAAAGACATTAGGCCAAATGAACAAATGCTTGAGGCCTCTCAATGAGTGGCTCCGGGATGTACCTGGAGTAACATGATGACCTCCACCTGCCTAACCTTCTAATAATGTGAACCAGGAAACGCTGGAGCGATGCTGCAGAAGGGGCCCTAAACCTAAATGAATGATTTGAGCAGGACATGGGATTCAACCCCAGATTCCCTAAGAGGGTGCGAATAATACTTCATGAAAAGTGCAGAGGTGAGAGGGTTAATCTTGAAATCCCTAATATCGGTACCAGCCCCAGTTTGCTGCGTTTTACATGCCTCTAGGTGTAACATGAAATGGTCAGGGTATCTGATCGACTGACTAATCAGTGTACAGGAATTACCTCCCATACAAATGAACTCCCCTGGTCTAAGGAAACCATAAAAGGCTAAATAGCCGCCTTCGGCACCAGGCTAGGTAGCTGCCCAAAAGGAGACCTAGAGAAAATATGATGGCCGGCGGGCGGGAAGTGGTTAAAACACATTTTTTTTTAAATACAAAGTTGTCCATTTATACAATATTTCTAAAACATAACATGTACATACCAAAAATGACACCCCAAAATAGATTCTCCTACTCCTTCTGAGTATGGCGATACCACATGCATGAGACTTCCACAGCCTGGCCACATACAGACGCCAAGTGCGGTGGGGTATGGCCGAGTGCGGCGGGGTATGGCAGAGTGCGGCGGGTATGGCAGAGGGCAGCAGGGTATGGCAGAGGGCAGCAGGGTATGGCAGAGTACGGCTGGATATAGCAGAGTATGGCTGAGCATGGAGGGAGGGATGGATGTGACTGCAATTGTCTCTGAGCAGCGCTGTGGGCACTACAGATCCAGCCCACAGTGCTGCTGCCACCGATCTCTCCCACCCTCCCTCTAACTGTGTATGACGCCGGTTTGTTTACAAGTGATCGCTCCGTCATTTCATGGAGGGCTCACTTGGTAAACAGCCGCTATCAGGGGCCATTTTCCATTATTGACGTCCCCCCAGGGGGTGCGATTCTGGGAGGACATTAATGTACGCACTCCCAGAATTAATGAACCACTCTGTAGCCATCATTCGGCTATGGGCCGGTCGTTAAGTGGTTAACACTAAATCCATTCCTCCACCCATACTGCTCACTGATTGGTCCAGAGTAGGGTGGGGACTGGGTGATATCAGCCTGTAATCCCCTGGTCACTTTCCTGAGCTGTGTTCCCCGTCCTGTATTCCTGTATTTCTCTCGGATAATCTTCCTTCTCTGTGCTGCAGACACAATTTATGTCTCTAGACTGGATTTATGGAGATTCTGGGGATCAGCAAAAGGTTGATTTTCACCAAAGATGTTGCTCTACCTAGGCACCTGGAGCATGTGCTTTGGTTCTTCTACCCCATAACCGAGTATAACATGATCTCTTACAGAACAATTCTCCCAGGATTACTTGCTCTGTTGTTTGCTGTCTGTGCCGGGTGGAGGGATATGTCTGTATAGTCTCAGACCCAAGTCACTGAGTGCAGTCTCAGGAGATGGGAGACAGCGGTGTGGGATCTCTGCAACTTGTCTCATGTAAACATTTCACCTTCCACTGATTATTGGATACCAATATTATGAGTCCTGACCCTTACACTGTATAATTTATATTGTACATTACATACTCCTGACCCCTGCACTATATACTCTATGTTGTACATTACATACTCCTGACCCCTGCACTATATACTCTATGGTGTACAATACATCATTCTGACACTATATAGTCCTATCTGTTGTCTCTTATACAATATGTTGTACATTACATAGTCCTGACTTCTGCTCTCTCCCCTCTACCCACTGCTATATATATACACATAGGGCCAGATTCAGGTAGATGAGAGCATCTTTGCTCCAGAGTAACGCTTCTCATTTACGTTACTCTGACGACCCTTTCAGCGCAAGTACTGTTATTCACATAGCAGTTGCGCGTAAACTTGCGCCAGAGTAACGATAATGCTGTCATACATTTTGGCACGAATTATAATGATATATTCAATATTTCAGCAAAAATATGAAAAGGCCATTAAAACTTAAATTTGATCGTAACAATTATATAAGGAAATCAAGATGACTCCAAAGTGAAAAAGAAACACATTTGACTTAGATGTACAAGGTCCCCAATACATCAGCTATCTCTACTTTTTACAAGCTCGAATGAAACTGAATGACAATGACAGTTATCATAGAACAAATGATTGTTGTCCTAAACCTTGGTGAATAAACAAGCGATGTTTAAGGAAACCAGCCTTATCCTAGAACATCCTTTGTAAGTCAAGAACTGATTTCAGGTGAGGAAATAAATCCATTGTAGACCGAAGACCGAACATTGACTCAGCCATTCTAAAACAATGACTTGTGTTGACCAACTAAATTTCCTGAGAAGAAGGTATTTACACAGCTGGGCTCTCGGGCCACCACGGAAGAGATAGTTTTAAATACGGTCTTCACCAACCAATGTACAAAGTTAACTTGCATTATGAATATACGGGGTATTAGAAAAATATACGTTGACATGAAAAATAATATTTCCAAATTATCAAGGACATCTTAAGGACTGTGGGATATATATAAACCATCGCATCAGCTAATTTAGAAATTTGTAAAAAGAATTATAGGAGAAATTTGTTTTTATCAATAGATGTGTTTTTAAAGAAACTAAATCCACATTATGGAAGATATAGAATTGTGATTATAAAGATGTATCCTGCAACATGTGTCCCTCAAACACATATCAAAATAATTCACGTATCCACATTAATAATTATTTTGCATTAATTGAGATATCAACCTGTGCATGATTGGAAAGAATGTTGTTGGGAAAATATGCGGTTATACAGGTATATACGTTTATGTTATGTAGGGATCAAAGATATACTAATTGGATATGATGGAACATAAAGTTATCAGAGATATATATATAGAAGTTACCAATAATAAGAATAATAAGTTAATAATAATAATACAAGTCTCCCCAGTAATATAAAATTATCTTACAGATAATCTCACAATAAAGGTGAGACACCTAGTGGCTGAAAGTGATATTACTTGAGGTTCTCAAAACTCAGTGACCCAGTAAATGATTAAAATCGTCAGCCAATAGGAGCCCGACATGTATTGCCAGGAACTCCCATAGAGACCAGAGGCCAATGAATGAAGGACAGCTGTCAGATGGGCAGTATGTAGGATCATTTAATGGTCCTATTGTTTTGAGTAATATAAGAGAGTAAGCCCAAGAAAGCGGGAGGATTCAATGAGAGAAATAAGGTACAGGCAATGAAGATGGATCAATGAAAAAAGAAGACCCCATCCATAGGGGGAGGGGCACGCTAGGACAAGGTATGAAGGCAGCTTGTCATCCCATGAAGGGCCATAGAAAGCACTGCATATTAACTCTGGTCACCTGCAAATTGCCATTGTGGAATTGGTAAATATGCCATTTTACTTTATCAGAAATATTGTTGTTCTGTAGGATTTAAAGTTGTATATCGTGTAGTCATGGTCTGGTCTCATAATCAATAACTGGTAGATTTTTCTGTAAGCATACCATTTTTATATTTTAATATTTTAATATTTTTTTACATAATTTCAAAATTAATGACAGAACAAAGCCTTCCAATACATTTTCATATTTTTCCCGCTTACTTAAACTGCAGTAAAGTAACAGGTTGAAATATGAAATAGAAGCTTTCGTTTCATTGTCTTTTTATATAGTTATCTTGAGACTGGCCATGACACACAGATCAAAGGTATTGCACGCCCATTTTGGGGATAGTTTAATGTATCGCAACGTGTTTATGTAACGCAACTGGTATTCTAATGTCATGCAAATATCCATATTTTGTCAACCAATAAATTAGCTATTTTGTATGATTACACGTCTCCGTGAATACGTTCATAATATAGACTATGTCATATAGATTGACTTGTATTTAAAAACTTCTTCGTTATCAAAGAATTCAATATAATTTTACTGTGCGGGTAAATATAACCTTAAGAAAGCACAACAATGCGCTGGCGTAACCCGACGCAAGGGGAAGTGGGTGTGATCATATGTAAATGATGGGCGGAGCCCAGCGCAGAGGCTTACGTTCAGCGCATCAACCACGGAGCATGCGCAGTGAGTGAGGCTCCACTCGCCCCCTTTGTGCGCATGCTCACAACTTCCGTCGGCACCACTTCACGGGAAACTTCAGCGCAATGCCTTCCGTTGGGCGTTTAAATGCGCCCGTAGAAGCGCCATTTCGGCACTAAAGTATATCCTGCTCCCCCTCCCCGCAGTGATGTTACTTTTGTTTTGAGATGGCTGCTCCCGTTCCCCGCAAACACACAGGAGAAAGCTGAACTTTAATGGCCAGGAGCTGTCAGCCGTCATCTCGGCTATGGAGACCTATGATGTCTTCCTCCATGGCTGTAAAAGTTGACAGACAAGCATGGACAGAGGTGTTGTCCTGCAAGTGGGGGTGCTCAGCTAGCTCTTATCGTCGGTAACGCTGCTGTAGCTGCTCTCCTGCTGATCTGAGGCCATCTGGAGTAAAGATAAAGCAGCCTTTTGTAGAAATAACTTTGCGCTGGACGGACGAGATAAGCGCGGCGCATGTAGCCAGCGTATGGTGCTAATCCGTTCGTGAATTGGGAAAAATCCCTCATTTGCATATTTGCAGGGGAAATCAATAGGCGCGACTGATGCGCCCAGCGAAATTAAGCGCTGACGATACTCTGGCGTCGGAACGTTCCGCCGGTCGCAAATGACCCGTTATTGGGCGCATCTAGTTTGGTGGGTACGGGCACATAGAAACGACGGCGCATCATCACAGTTACGCGGCGCATATCGAAATACTCCAGCGCAAGTGTTCCTGAATCTGGCCCATAATATGTATTCTCTTTTGAATACCCATTTTCCACCAGCTGGACATTTTATATCTGATGATTTGATTGGAGCACAGACTTTTACATGGTGATAATATCCGCAAACTTTGGAACCTTAAACAGAAAGTGATAATGAGGGGGAGGAGTCAATAACCCAATGATGGAGGTCTTCAGGATCAGTCCAGTCTTCATCTTGGTTGTTCTCCCCTCATCCTCACTCTCTAATCTCTGGTGGGGCTCAGCCCTGCTGTCATTCATGACTAAATAATGGACTAAATAAGGAAGTGCAGGACTTCTTGTGTTGGGAAGATGGCAGTGAGTGATAGAGGGGGAGGGGAAACTTGTCCTATAATCCCCTCATCACTGTCACTCCTATAAAAGACAGTTCTCGTTGTTTCCTCACTCTCTGACTAAGTTCCATGAATAAAGAAATGATCTGGTAGGAGATCAGAGGACCCATTTACTAGTTACCTTGAGGGGGGAATTGTAAGATCCTCAGAGACAAAGCTGCCTGATGTGGGAGTCCTTGTTTAGGGAAACCAATCAGCTCATGTCTAGTAATAATCTTTGTATTTCTATTTTAGTAGATGGACGGGAGATGAGGAAAACCTCCGAGGATTGTCTCACTTTGTCTCCAGACTGTAAAGTAGAAGATGAGGACATCACACAGTATAGTCCAGGAGAAAACCCGACTACCTCAAATGTCCATCCGGCACCACACAGTGTAGATGGACCATCGTATTCCTCTTATCCTGAGGAATCCCAGACTGTGCGGGACAGTGCCGGACCATCGTATTCCTCTTATCCTGAGGAACCTCAGGCTGTGCGGGATGGTGCCGGACCATCGTATTCCTCTTATCCTGAGGAACCTCAGACTGTGCGGGGCGGGGCCATCCTTCCAACAGAGAAAAGGTTTTCCTGTACTGAGTGTGGGAAATGTTTTTCATATAAGTCACATCTTTCCACACATCAGAGATCTCACACAGGGGAGAAGCCGTATTCCTGTCCTGAGTGTGGGAAATGTTTTTCACAGAAGTCCAGTCTTTGCACACATCAGAGATCTCACACGGGGGAGAAGCCATATTCCTGTCCTGAGTGCAGAAAATGTTTTTCAGATAGGTCCGGTCTTTACACACATCAGAGATCTCACACAGGGAAAAAGCCATATTCCTGTCCTGAGTGCGGGAAATGTTTTTCACAGAAGTCCAATCTTTATGCACATCAGAGATCTCACACAGGGGAGAAGCCGTATTCCTGTCCTCAGTGTGGGAAATGTTTTTCAGTTAAGTCCTATCTTTATGCACATCAGAGATCTCACACAGGGGAGAAGCCGTATTCCTGTCCTGAGTGTGGGAAATGTTTTTCAGTTAAGTCCCATTTTTACACACATCAGAGATCTCACACAGGGGAGAAGCTGTATTCCTGTTCTGAGTGTGGGAAATGTTTTTCAGATAAGTCCTATCTTTCCACACATCAGAGATCTCACACAGGGGAGAAGCTGTATTCCTGTCCTAAGTGCGGGAAATGTTTCTCACGAAAGTTCCATGTTTACATACATCAGAGATCTCACACGGGGGAGAAGCCGTATTCCTGTCCTGAGTGTGGGAAATGTTTTTCAGTTAAGTCCCATTTTTACACACATCAGAGATCTCACACAGGGGAGAAGCTGTATTCCTGTTCTGAGTGTGGGAAATGTTTTTCAGATAAGTCCTATCTTTCCACACATCAGAGATCTCACACAGGGGAGAAGCTGTATTCCTGTCCTAAGTGCGGGAAATGTTTCTCACGAAAGTTCCATGTTTACATACATCAGAGATCTCACACGGGGGAGAAGCCGTATTCCTGTCCTGAGTGTGGGAAATGTTTTTCAGATAGGTCCAGTCTTTCCAAACATAAGAAATCTCACACAGGGGAGAAGCCGTATTCCTGTCCTGAGTGCGGGAAATGTTTCTCACGAAAGTGCCATGTTTACATACATCAGAGATCTCACACGGGGGAGAAGCCGTATTCCTGTCCTGAGTGTGGGAAATTTTTTTCAGATAAGTCCAGTCTTTACAGACATCAGAGATCTCACACGGGGGAGAAGCCGTATTCCTGTCCTAAGTAAGGGAATTGTTCTTCACTGAAGTCCTGTCTTCCTGTACATCAGGGATCCCACACAACCCTTGAGGTGTATTAGTGAGTGCGGGAAATGTCTTGTATATGAATGTTGCTGGACATCAGAGCTCTAAGAAATCTCACACAGGGGAGAAGCCGTATTCCTGTCCTAAGTGTGGGAAATGTTTTTCACAGAAGTCCCATCTTTCCAGACATCAGAGATCTCACACAGTGGAGAAGCCATTTTCCTGTCCTGAGTGAGGGAATTATTCTTCACTGAAGTCCTGTCTTCCTGTACATCAGGGATCCCACACAACCCTTGAGGTGTATTAGTGCCTTGAGTGTGGGAAATGTCTTGTATATGAATGTTGCTGGACATCACAGCTCTCATGTGGGGAAGAAGCACACCCTGATATACACCTCAGATATACTCCATGGCTCCCAGTTAATGGTGCTGGCATACATGTGATTTTCTAAACAGAAGTGTGATTTTTAAACACAAGTGGGAAGAGTTAAAAAACAGGAGTTTGCTTTTAACTGTTTCTGCTTGCAAGTGTCATTTTTTTCTCTGACACTTTTTAAACAGGTTTTTATTTCTCTCTGCTAAGGAAAGTGTTTAATTGTGATCAGGTTTTTTTTTTCTCTGCTAATCAGTGGGGAGTGTTTAATTTTAAACAGGTGAAGAGGTGAAGAGGTGAGTATAAAAGTCTCAGTCAAAACTCCCATAAGGAGCTGGCTCCCAGTTAATGGTGCTGGCATACATGTGATTTTCTAAACAGAAGTGTGATTTTTAAACACAAGTGGGAAGAGTTAAAAAACAGGAGTTGAACACAGAAGTTAAGACAGGAGTCTACTAAACTGTAAGTAACATCTTAAACTTCCTACAAGTAATTATATTGTAACTGGGAAATGTGTGCTAGCAGGGTTGAAGGTTTTGCTCAGTGCACAGTGTGTCACATGTATACAAAATTGGTGCAACAGCTCCAGGATGAATACCGCTGTGACAGATGTGAGCAGGTTGCCCTTCTGGAAGCTCGCATTAGAGATCTGGAGGAACAAGTTGCAACACTGGGCAGAAAGGACAACCTTGAAAGGGGTCCTCTGCTCGCTGAGCAGGTGGTCAGTAGGGTTAATGTGGAGGGTGGAGGGGCAAGTCAGGATTATCAGATAGGAAGATGGGTTAATGTAGTTAGAGGGAGTGGAAGGGGCTTGCAGACAAGGAAGGCCAATCCTGTGTTTGTGCATCAAAACAAATTTGCCAAGTTGGGTGAAGATGTGGAGGTGGCTAACACAGAGGTGGCAGCCCTAGATGTTACTGCTACCCCTAACAGCCGGGAGAGCAACCCATCTAGTAGAAGTGGTGAGGGGAGTGCAGGTAGGCCTAGACAGTTGGTGGTAATAGGGGATTCTATAATCAGAAGGACTGATAGAATAATTTGTCGCCAGGATCGCCTCAACCGAATGGTTTGCTGTCTCCCTGGTGCCAGGGTTCGGCATGTGGTGGACCGGGTGGATAAATTACTGGGAGGGGCTGGGCATGACCCAGCTGTCTTGGTCCACATTGGAACCAATGACAGTATACATGGAAGGTGGAGGCTCCTTAAGAATCAATTTAAAGAACTAGGCTGCAAGATGAAGGGAAGGACCTCCAAGGTGATATTCTCTGAAATATTGCCTGTGCCATGCGCAACACAGGAAAGGCAGGGGGAGATTAGAGAGCTGAATGCATGGCTAAAGACCTGGTGTAGGAAGGAGGGATTTGGGTTTCTAGAGCACTGGGATGACTTTTCATTGGGGTGCAACCTATATGCTAAAGATGGTTTGCACTTGAATGGAAGGGGGTCTGCTGTGCTGGGGGAGAGGTTTAGGGGAATGCTGGAGGAGTATTTAAACTAGACTTGAGGGGGGAGGGTGAACGTGAATTACATCGGGCACACAGGTCAGTTAGGGGTCAGACATTAATGGAGAGTGGAATGGGGATAGATGGAGGTGGGGTTATGGCAGGTGACAAGAAAGTTCCCATGTTGCAAACAGCCATTGGAAATTATAGTGCCATTTGCACTACTAAAAATTATATGAATCATATGAAAAACGCCAGCGAAAAATGTAACAATACATTTAAGTGTTTGTTCACCAATGCCAGAAGCCTTCCAAGCAAAACAGGTGAGTTGGAAGCTCTGGTGCATGAGGAGAGCTATGATGTAATCAGTATTGCTGAAACTTGGCTTCAATCCTCACATGACTGGGCTATTAATATTCCTGGCTATGCTCTCTTTCGGAAAGACAGGGTAAAAAGGAAAGGTGGAGGGGTCTGTCTCTATGTGAGAAGTGACCTCAAAGCAAGCGTGAAAGAGGACCTGGTTGATGGAGAGTGTGATGAAGTTGAAGCATTATGGGTGGAACTGCATACAGATGTGCGTAGTTCAAAGCTAATCATTGGAGTTTGTTATAGACCACCCAATGTTAATGAGGATGTGGAGACTCAGCTCCTTGCACAGATGGAAAGGGCAGGGACGGTGATAATAATGGGGGATTTTAACTACCCAGAAATTGACTGGAATAATGGAATTTCTGGGACAGTTAAAGGACAAAAATTTAAAAACCTATTGCAGGACAATTTTATGGTCCAGTTTATTGAGGCCCCAACTAGGAATGATGCTCTGTTGGACCTGGTAATCTCAAACCATGCAGAGCTCATTACTAATGTTCAGATAAAGGAACACCTGGGTAGCAGTGATCATAACATGATTTCGTTTAATGTAAACTATAAGCAAGAAATACATACAGGAAAGATAAAAACACTTAATTTCAAGAGAGCAAATTTTCAAAGCATGAGGACTGCTCTCCAGGGCTTGGACTGGGAGGGAATATTGGCACCGATGAACACAGAACAGAAATGGGAATTCTTCAAAAAGACTCTTTGGAACCTCACTGCAAAGTATATTCCCATGGGCAATAAGTTTAAAAGGCTACAGATAAAACCTATGTGGCTCACGGTTAAAGTTAAAAAAGCTATAAACAATAAGAAAATAGCTTTTAAAAAATATAAAAATGAAGGAACACTAGTGTCGTTTAAATGTTACAAAGAATATGTAAAAAGGAAATCAAGGATGCAAAAATTCAAAATGAACGACAGATTGCAAAAGATAGTAGGACAAACCCCAAAAAATTCTTTAAATATATTAATAGTAAAAAGGTCAAGTCTGAGCATGTAGGCCCTTTACAAAATAATCTAGAGTGGGTGACTGAGGACATAGAGAAGGCAAATTTATTAAATGCTTTCTTCAGCTCTGTGTATACAATGGAGAATGGGGGAGCTCATGTCGATATAGGGGGTGGGAGTGACACAGCCCCAAATCCACAATGGCTCAAAAGTGATATGGTCCAGAAATATTTAGACAGAATAAAGGTGGATAAAGCACCTGGACCAGATGGCATCCACCCACGGATCCTAAAAGAATTGAGCTCTGAAATTTCAAAGCCACTGTATCTAATATTTAGGGACTCATTAATGACAGGAATAGTACCACTGGATTGGCATAAAGCCAATGTGGTGCCCATATTTAAAAAGGGAACAAAGTCTTTACCTAGTAACTATAGACCTGTTAGTTTAACTTCTATAGTTGGAAAGATACTGGAACGTTTAATAAAAGACCACATGGATGAGTTCTTGCTGGAAACAAACTATTTAAGCAGCAGACAGCATGGATTCATGAAGGACAGAAGTTGTCAGACAAACCTGATTTCCTTTTATGAAGAGGTAAGTAAAACCCTGGACAGAGGCGTGGCAGTGGACGTGGTATACTTGGATTTTGCAAAAGCGTTGGATACAGTTCCCCACACACGGCTCATGTGTAAGGTAAGGTCTACAGGATTAGATATATCAGTTTGTAAATGGATAGAAAACTGGCTGAAAGACAGAATTCAGAGAGTTGTGGTTAATGATTCTTACTCTGAATGGTCCAAGGTTATCAGCGGTGTACCCCAAGGTTCAGTGTTGGGTCCCTTACTTTTCAATATATTTATAAATGATATTGGGTCTGAGATGAAAAGTAACATTTCAGTCTTTGCAGATGACACCAAGCTATGCAGTGGAATAACGTCCTTGCAGGATGTCTCCAATTTACAAGCTGACCTCAATGCTCTGTCTAATTGGGCGACTAAGTGGCAGATGAGGTTTAATGTTGATAAATGTAAAGTTATGCACTTAGGGGCTAAGAATATGCATGCATCATACATGCTAGGGGGAGTACAACTGGGGGTATCTGTAGTGGAGAAGGATCTGGGGGTTTTAGTTGATCATAAGCTCAATAATGGCATGCAATGCCAAGCTGCGGTTTCCAAAGCAAGCAAAGTCCTTTCTTGTATAGAGAGGGATGGACTCCAGAGATAGAGATATCATTTTGCCCCCCTGTACAAATCATTAGTAAGACCTCATCTGGAATATGCAGTCCAGTTTTGGGCACCAGTTCTCAAAAAGGAAATCGGGGAACTGGAAAAAGTGCAGAGAAGGGCAACCAACTGATAAGAAGCATGGAGGAGCTCAGCTATGAGGAAAGATTAGAGGAACTGAATTTATTCACTCTTGAGAAGAGGAGAATAAGGGGAGATATGATCAACATGTACAAATATATAGGAGGTCCATATAGTGAACTTAGTGTTGAGTTATTCACCTTTAGGTCAACACTGAGGACAAGGGGGCACTCTACGTCTGGAGGAAAAGAGATTTCATCTCCAAAAACGGAAAGGTTTCTTTACAGTAAGAGCTGTGAAAATGTGAAATAGACTTCCTCCAGAGGTGGTTCTGGGCAGCTCAGTAGATTGCTTTAAGAAAGGCCTGGATTATTTCCTAAATGCACGCAATATAACCGAGTACTAAGATTTGTAGGTAAAGTTGATCCGGGGTAAATCCGATTGCCTCTCGGGGGATCAGGAAGGAATTTTTCCCCCTCCTGTAGCAAATTGGATCATCGCTCTGCTGGGGTTTTTTGCCTTCCTCTGGATCAACTGTGGGTATGGAGTTGGGTGTATGGGATTGAACTGTGTTATATTTTGTTTGTTTCATTATTTTTTATGGTTGAACTGGATGGACTTGTGTCTTTTTTCAACCTGACTAACTATGTAACTATGTAATATGTGGTGTATAATGTGTGCTGATTCGTGTTCAGATTTTGTATTTTTCACTTCCTCTCACTGTAATCCAACTACATCACACGAGATTACAGTGAGAGAAGCCGTTCTCAAGAGTTTCCAGCCGTTTGTAGATCGCTCCTCATCCCAACATGAGAATCGATCTACAAAGCTTCATAAACAGGTACTCGGAGGAGAGCGATCTCCCCTGAGAACTGAATAGCTGCATTTTACCGCACTTTCATATAAGACTGCCCCCCCTTTCAGATCATTGATATTAGTTGATCAAGGAACCCCTAGAACCCTTTGGAGAAACCCTGGCTGAGAAAGTCTGGACTAGGCAGTAATATATTTCTCTCCCCCTTGGTGGGAGTGGAGATGACCCATCTATAAGGATATACAGTACCAGAGGTGGCTCTAGGCTTTGTGAGGCCTCAGACAACACTTGGACATGAGGCCCCACTCACACCCATAATAGGAAAAATAATTCAAGTGATAAAATGTATAAATTTCATATATAAAAAGCCGTAAATCCTTTGAACTATGAATTCACAGTTTCTAGAATTTTCTCTCACCAATAAACCAATTTAATCAAAGATCATTAACTATCGGTCAGATGGTCCTCTCTGGAATTTAGCTTGGTGGCTCCTATAGTCCTCTCTCCACAGTCCACACACGTCTGACTCCTCCTGTGACCCCTGTCCAGGCAGCACTCTCACTCTTGACTCTTCTGTAGGCTCCCCCCAGAGACTGCCGACATGACATTGATAAAAACAATGTGTTTTAATAATCAGGTTAATGTATATTGTTTGTTTGGGAATGTAACTTTATTATTTTATTAATATGTGGTGTATAAGGTGTGCTGATTCGTGTTCAGCTTTTGTATTTTTCACTTCCTCACACTGTAATCCCGCTACATCACACGAGATTACAGCGAGAGAAGCCATTCTCAGGAGTTTCCAGCTGTTTGTAGATCGTTCCTCAGCTCCGATCTCCCCTGAGAACTGAATAACGGTATTTTACCACACTTTCATACAAGGACACCCATGAGACGTTTCTCTGGGATGCAGTTCCTCTGATTTCCACAACATGGTGATCTCACTTCTAACATAGAGTGAAGAAGTCTCTATGGAAAACAGGAAGTGATGTCAGGGACAGACAGGAAGTTCCGGGTGAGAGGTGAGGCGGGAGGAAGTAGTGAGGAGACATCTTTGGAATCGGTAGCAGAGGAGGTAATAAGATCTTATCTTCTATTTACACCCAGTAACCCCGTCATGTCCGTACTCTTCCTCCATAGTCACTGTGACGTCTTTTATCTCCAGCAGATGATGATACACACATATATAGTGTGGAGACCTAGATTAACACCTTCAGGGGCAGAACATTCCCCCACTTACAAGGCCGGAACATTCTCTTCATTTCAGTTTATACTAACAGATTATACGATAATACGGGTTGGGGGTTTTTAGTTAGAGGGGGACTTATGATACTTGTGTTTGATTTTATAATCTTTATGGAGGAGGAAATAACTATTCCTGATGTCTGTGAAGGTTCAACACAAGGGATGTGTCTGGATGATGACTTTATCTTTGTAAGTATCAGGTGATGTCACTGTCTATTTCCCTATGTAGGAGGATTTAGAAGGACACAAGGATCTCTACAAGGACGTCATGATGGACAATCAGCCGCCCCTCACATCACCGGGTAAGAGGAGACTTTATTGTAAAGGAGAGAGCAGTACGGAGGCTCCACCTAGATCCCCCATTATCTGATAAACACATAGAAACAATGGATTCAGTCAGTGTGTGTGTTTCCTACAGATGGATCCAGTAATGGGAACCCACCAGAGAGATGTCCCCGTCCTCTGTATTCCCGGGATTCCACACAGGAAGGTCACACCATCCCCCACCATCATCAGGTAGATGAGGAACAATCACTGATCGTATCATTAGGATCTGTACATTATCTGCATTGTTACCATTGATGTCATTTTTATTCTATATTCAGAGTGGAGACCTGAGAGATCCTAAAGTTGAGGTTAAAGAAGAGATAAAGGAGGAGGATGATGAGGATGGGGTGATGAAGGAAGAACACACCATCCCCCACCATCATCAGGTAGATGAGGTACAATTATTGGTGGTTATGATTTATACACAAACATGTTTATTATAATGAATGTTTTATTATATATTCAGAGAGGAAACCTCGGGGATGATAATATTGATGTTAAAGAAGAGTATAAAGAGGAGGATGAGGAGTATGGAGTGATGGAGGAGTTTTCAGAAGGACACAAGGATATGATGGAGCCACCTAATACCAGGAACCCACCAGAGAGATGTCCCCATCCTCTGTATTCCCGGGATTCCACACAGGAAGGTCACACCATCCCTCCCTATTGCAAGGTCGGTGGGGCGGAGCATCTAGAACATGGACTGGTGGAGATGATGTGTGGATTTTGTATGTAAGTTTATATCTTACAGATGATATTCTCTCTCATTCTCTTGGTTTAGAGTGGAGATCCAATCGATATAGAATTTGAGGTGAAATCAGAAGAAGAAGAGACTTATGTGAGGGATGATCAGCAGTCTATGGAGGAGGATGGAATAACGGGGACATTTATAGAGGAGGACACTCCTACAGAGATCAGCACAGGTGGGTCATTAACACTAAATACATTCCTCCACCCATATTGCTTACTGATTGGTCCAGAGTAGGGCAGGGACTCTGTAATCCCCTGGTCACTTTCCTGAGCTGTGTTCCCCATCCTGTATTCCTATATTTCTCTCGGATAATCTTCCTTCTCTGTGCTGCAGAAACAATTTATGTCTCTAGACTGGATTTATGGAGATTCTGGGGTTCAGCTGGCAGCAAAATGTTGATTTTCCCCATAGGGTTTGCTTGACCTAGACAACTGGGGTATGTACCTTGGGTCTTCTGCCCCATGCCCGGCTCTAGTGAGATCTCTGATGGAACAATTCTCCCGGGTTACTTGCTCTGTTATTTTCTGGCTGTGCCGGGTGGAGGGATATGTCTGTATAGTCTCAGACCCAAGTCACTTGAGTGCAGTCTCAGGAGATGGGAGGCAGCGGTGTGGGATCTCTGCAACTTGTCTCCAGTAATCATTTCACCTGCCACTGATTACTGAATACCAATATCATGAGTCCTGACCCCTGCACTATATACTCTATGTTGTACATTACATACTCCTGACCCCTGCACTATATACTCTATGTTGTACATTACATACTCCTGACCCCTGCACTATATACTCTATGTTGTACATTACATACTCCTGACCCCTGCACTATATACTCTATGTTGTACATTACATACTCTTTATTGTCTCGGAACAAGAACGGTTGGGGAGCCGGTTTAGGGTCAGGACACATTTGAGTAGATGCAATGACAATTGGCAGACTCCGAGACTTCTATAGGTAGACTGCTATACAGTGGAAGGCCTCCAGCTGGACACCACTTCTGTATAGATAGGACCGCTGTTTCCTATGGTAACAGATCTTGTCACAGTCACTAACGGTAGTTCCACATAACTCTTGGTAACACAGAATAGTTCTCTTCTTCTCACACCGTCTCTCACTGCAGATCTTCTCTCCCTGAGCTCCCAGTCTCTCATTAGTAGGGATGAGCTTTATGTTTAGGTCAAACATGAGTTCCACTCTAACATTGGCTGTTCGTCCGTTCATCGAAAAACTAACATTGTGGGCCGTTCACGCCAAATTTGAGCGTTGTGTCACACCCCATAATGCACTGCGAGAGCGCAGTGCATTGCTGTATGATGATTGACCAAAGCATGCTCTATGACCCCCATACTTTGGCCAATCCCAGCGCCGTCAGCATAGAGAGACATAATTGGCCAATGGCAGGGTGCCTTTGCACTGCAACTGCTGCCTTTTCAGCTGGTACACTCTGCCCCCTTTTGTGAATTTGTGGAATGTGCGGTACCTCAGTGGCAGGTTCACAAATGCCATTTCTTTTCACGGAAGACCATTCCGGTTCTCTACCACCATGTGGAAGGCAATGTCTTGGCCTTGTTGGACAGGGCGGTCAGCAGTAAGGTGCATATTACCGCTGACTCATGGTCCAGCAGGCATGGACAGCGACATTGCCTTTCTTTCACGTTGCACTGGGTAACTCTGCTGGCAGCTGGGAAGGATGCAGGACAGGGTGCAGTATTGTTGGAGCTTGTTCTGCCACCGCACCTCCAAAATGCTAGTGGTGACTCTCTCCTCCACCCCCTCCTCTTCTTCCTCTATGGCCTCTTCCTCTGCAGATTTGTCCTCCTGAACCAGCGATGCTTCATAGACGTTCAAGGGGCTACACAAGCACTCAGGCAAAAATGCCATGCGGTGCTTAAGTTGGTCTGCTTAGGGGACAGGGGCCACACTGGGGCAGAGATTCTGTTAGCTCTGCAGGGGCAGGCTCAGAGGTGGTTGACACCACGCCAGCTTCAGCCAGGAATGGTTTGTAGGCACCAACCTCCTCTCCGCCCTTCGTCATGGACACTTTGACCCATTTGCCCTGTTTTCAGGAACTTTCCCAGAACTTATCCACCCTTCGCAGAGGATGAAACATCTTTGGGAGGCCTTGCAGAAAGGTTTGTGCAATGCATTTCCAGAGCCTGGGAGGCTACAATTTCCTGGTGCTGGACAATGTGTTGTTGAGGCTTCATTCAGTCACAGAAAGAGCGGTGGAGAAGGTGGCCGTCTGACCGATGCCCTCAGAAAATTCTTCAGTCCACAGCCCCAAGGTCTGATCGGTTCCAGCAACCGTCTCCAGCGTCTGAAATACATGGTGCAGGAATATCTAGGGGCAAGATCAGACTTGGAGACCTTTCCAACAGAAAATCCTCTGGGTTACTGGCTCTTGAGGATGGACCACTGGCCAGAGCTTGCACAATATGCAATTGAGCTACTGGCCTGTCCTGCATCCAGCATTTTTCTGAACGCACATTCAGTGCTGCTGGAGGCTTTGTAACCGATCACAGAGTGCGCCTGTCCACAGACTCTGTTGATCGGCTCACCTTCATAGAAATGAATCAGTCTTGGATCACCAGCTACCAAACACCTGATGCTGATGTAACCAATAGATTTTTCTATGGATGTGGGATCCCTTGAAGACTGCCTATGCTGAGTGACTATCCTATTATGCTGAGTGACTATCCTATTCCTCCTCAATGTTCATGTTGATGGCTTCTAACAATATTTTTGTTTCAGGGCACTACCACCACTGCCTAAGGCCCAATTTTTTTGCCCCTGTTTACACGCCCCTGTTAATTACCATTTTTAAACTAATATTTCACAGCAGGGCCCGTTCCTGCATCCACCAAGAGTAACGGTGAGGGCTTACAGTGTTCTGGTACCACCAACACCTCAGGCACAATTTCCCTACTTTCATATATCCGACTTACAAACGGTGGGAGACACCAGGAAGTGAGAGGAAATCTCCCCCTCGGAAGGGAAATTCTCTCCTGTAAGAGTTAATATGGGAAAAAGGTGTCTCCTCTCCACTGATGCTTTATCACCAATCCTTGTTTCCCTAATAACCCCAAATTTTTCAAATCCAATTGTCATTGGGACAGAAAGTGAGGTGACATCTTCTGAACACGGGGCACAGACAGCAAAACAAATGTTCCAGGGGTGATAACCCTTCCCTATGTTTTCCAAAAAGTTTCAAATTCGATTTTTTGGGCTGGAGCTACACTTACAAAATGTACTAGTTCCAAATTACAAACAGATTCAACTTAAGAACAAACCTCCATTCCCTGTCTTGTTTGTAACCCGGGGACCACCTGTATACTGCTGTTCAGAGTATATAGAGCCTGCGGGCACTTTCGATTTTTCATGTTCGGGCCCCATAAACTTTAACGGTGTTCGAATGTTCGCACAAACTTTCGGTTCATTGGCTTGTTCTGCCAGGAACCGAACCCGGAGGTGTTAGGCTCGTCCCTACTCACTGGACTTCCAGATTCAGTGGCCACTGACTCTCCTGAGCTCTTCTACAGCTAACCCGCTGTATATTCCTCAAGTTTCATCCTCACTATCCTGCTGGGCCCCTGGTTTGGCACTTACTGATGCTCCTCAAGCGTCACCCCCGCTATCCTGCTGGGCCCCTGGCTTGGCACCTACTGAAGCTTCCCCGCTTCTTCACTGTCCCAGGCTGGTGAGAAGATTGCTCTGGTACTGGCTCCAGCTTACTAACTGTAGTCTCCAGTAACAAGGTGGATGGTCCCTTAGTGGCAACAGCCTCCCCTCCACCTCTGACCACAACTGGTTCCTGTTGGGCTGAATCTTTACTCTCGGTTGGAATCCAATCCTGCAGTCCCAACCCTGCGCTGCTTTTCTTGCTCCTGGATATGCCTCGGGCCTCCGGCCTAAGAACCCGGGCGACATGACACACGTCCACCTAGACAGCCGTCCAGGTGGCAGAGAATCCCAATCACCTGATTCCACCCAAATAAATAGGCTCTCCCAGCAGGCCAAGGGACCAAAGAAACCCCTGCAAATTGGCTGAGACACCCCATCCATTCATAATCCGACCTTGCTACACCCTTGTCTATCTACTGCCACCTAGTGACAGAAGAGAAAAGATGCAGCCATCCAAAGTTAGAGAGGAATCAGCAGATGTCCTAACAATAAGCAAGGATAACTACCACCTGGTGAACTTTATTAGTCACCCTTCCTAAACACCAGGGTGCTACATGTTCATTACATACTCCTGACCCCTGCACTATATACTCTGTTGTACATACATACTCCTGACCCTCGTCCTATAATCCCCTCATCACTGTCACTCCTATAAAAGACAGTTCTCATTGTTTCCTCACTCTGACTAAGGTCCATGAATAAAGAAATGATCTGGTAGATCAGAGGACCAATTTACTAGTTACCTTGAGGGGGGAATTGTAAGATCCTCAGAGACAAAGCTGTCTGATGGGGGTGGAGTCCTGGTTTAGGGGAACCAATCAGCTCATGTCTAGTAATAATCTTTGTATTTCTATTTTAGTAGATGGACGGGAGATGAGGAAAACCTCAGAGGATTGTCTCACTTTGTCTCCAGACTGTAAAGTAGAAGATGAGGACATCACACAGTATAGTCCAGGAGAAAACCCGACTACCTCAAATGTCCATCCGGCACCACACAGTGTAGATGGACCATCGTATTCCTCTTATCCTGAGGAACCTCAGACTGTGCGGGATGGTGCTGGACCATCGTATTCCTCTTATTCTGAGGAACCTCAGACTGTGCGGGACGGTGCCGGACCATCGTATTCCTCTTATCCTGAGGAACCTCAGACTGTGCGGGACGGTGCCGGACCATCGTATTCCTCTTACACACAGTCTGAGGAACCTCAGACTGTGAGGGACAGTGCCGGACCATCGTATTCCTCTTATCCTGAGGAACCTCAGACTGTGCGGGATGGTGCCGGACCATTGTATTCCTCTTATCCTGAGGAACCTCAGACTGTGCGGGATGGTGCTGTCTTTCCAACACATAAGAGGTTTCCATGTCCTGAGTGTGGGAAATGTTTTTCAGTGAAGTCCCGTCTTTCCACACATCAGAGATCTCACACGGGGGAGAGGCCCTTTTCCTGTTCTGAGTGTGGGAAATGTTTTTCACAGAAGAACAATCTTTCCACACATCATAGATCACACATGGGGGAGAAGCCCTTTTCCTGTCCTGAGTGTGGGAAATGTTTTTCAGAGAATTCCAAGCTTTCCACACATCAGAGATCACACACTGGGGAGAAGCATTTTTCCTGTTCCGAGTGCGGGAAATGTTTTTCAGGGAAGTCCAATCTTTCCAAACATCAGAGATCTCACAGGGGGGAGAAGCCTTTTTCCTGTCCTGAGTGTGGGAAATGTTTTTCAGAGAAGTCCAAGCTTTCCATACATCAGAGATCACACACGGGGGAGAAGCCGTATTCCTGTCCTGTGTGTGGGAAATGTTTTTCAGTGAAGTCCCATCTTTCCACACATCAGAGATCTCACACGGGGGAGAAGCCTTTTTCCTGTTCTGAGTGCGGGAAATGTTTTTCACAGAAGTCCAGTCTTTCCACACATCAGAGATCTCACACGGGGGAGAAGCCTTTTTCCTGTTCTGAGTGCGGGAAATGTTTTTCACAGATGTCCAGTCTTTCCACACATCAGAGATCTCACACGGGGGAGAAGCCTTTTTCCTGTTCTGAGTGCGGGAAATGTTTTTCAAAGAAGTCTGATCTTTCCACACATCAGAGATCACACACGGGGGAGAAGCCTTTTTCCTGTTCTGAGTGCAGGAAATGTTTTTCAGAGAAGTCCAGTCTTTCCAAACATCAGAGATCACACACGGGGGAGAAGCCTTTTTCCTGCTCTGAGTGTGGAAAATGTTTTTCAATGAAGTCCAGTCTTTCCACACATCAGAGATCTCAGACGGGGGAGAAGCCTTTTTCCTGTTCTGAGTGCGGAAAATGTTTTTCAGATAAGTCCAGTCTTTCCAGACATCAGAGATCTCACACGGGGAAGAAGCCCTTTTCCTGTTCTCAGTGTGGGAAATGTTTTTCACTGAAGTCCAATCTTTCCAAACATCAGAGATCTCACACGGGGGAGAAGCCGTATTCCTGTCCTGAATGTGGGAAATGTTTTTCACAGAAGTCCAGTCTTTCCACACATCAGAGATCTCACACGGGGGAGAAGCCGTATTCCTGTCTTGTGTGAGGGAAATGTTCCTCACTGAAGTCCTGTCTTCCTGTACATCAGGGGTCCCACACAACCCCTTGAGGTGTATTAGTGAGTGCGGGAAATGTCTTGTATGTGAATGTTGCTGGACATGTGGGGAAGAAGCACACCCTGATATACGGGTAAAACTCGAAAAATTAGAATATGGTGCAAAAGTTCATTTATTTCAGTAATGCAACTTAAAAGGCGAGACTAATATATGAGAGGGACTCATTACATGCAAAGCAAGAGGGTTCAAGCCGTGATTTGTCATCATTGTGATGATTGTGGCTTCCAGCTCATGAAAACCCCAAATCCACAATCTCAGAAAATTCCAATATTCCATGCAATCAGTAAAACACGGATTGTACAGAGAAGGATATGGCACCTCTGAAAAGTAGAAGCTGCGTATTAATTGTGTGAAAATAGTGCAGCGCTGCGTATCTATAAATCTTATATAAACAAATAATTATACATTCCATAAAACAATTTATGAAAAAAGAAAATAAATAAATGATAAAAAAAACAGTTCATATGGAGGTTTCCAAAGCTGTCACCGCTGTGAAAAATCCGATTTAACCACTTGAGGCCCGCGCTACCGTCGGATGACGGCAACAGCGCGGGCCTCAATATCCAACATGCCGTCATTTGACGGCATGTCTTTCTGGCGTTCCCAGCGCGCGCTGTACAGCGCGCTGCGGGGAAGCCCTGTGTTGTCCGTGTCCCTTGGACACAGCCAATCACAGATCGCGGCAAACGGCCAATCCGAGCGGCCGTTTGCAATGCGATCTGTGGGCGAATGAGAGATGATCTCTCATAGATCATCTCTCATTGCCGGCTCACACAGAGACAATGTCCTGTCTCTAGAGGGGAGGAGCCCGATCTGTGTTCCTTCCTACATAGGGACACAGATCGGTCACCCCCCCAGTCACCCCCCCCCCTCCCCCTACAGTTAGAACACACCTAGCATACACATTTAACCCCTTCCTCACCCCCTAGTGTTAACCCCTTCAATGCCAGTCACATTTATACTGTAATTAGTGCATATTTATAGCACTGATCGCAGTATAAATGTGAATGGCGCCAAAAATGTGTCAAAAGTGTCCGATGTGTCCGCCATAACGTCGCAGTAACAATAAAAATCGCAGATCGCCGCCATTTCTAGTAAAAAAAAAATAATAAAAAATAATAATTCTCTCCCCTATTTTGTAAGCGCTATAACTTTTGCGCAAACCAGTCGCTTATTGCGATTTTTTTTTTTTTACCAAAAATATGTAGAAGAATACGCATCGCCCTAAACTGAGAAAAAAAAATGTGTTGTTTTTTTTAATTGGGATATTTATTATAGCAACAAGTAAAAAATATTGTATTTTTCTTCAAAATTGTCGCTCTTTTTTGTTTATAGCGCAAAAAATAAAAATCGCACAGGCGATCAAATACCACCAAAAGAAAGCTCTACTTGTGGGGAAAAAAGGACGTAAATTTTGTTTGGGAGCCACGTCGCACGACCGCGCAATTGTCAGTTAAAGCGACGCAGTGCCGGAAGCTGAAATTTCACCTGGGCAGGAGGGGGGGTGTATGTGCCCAGTATGCAAGTGGTTAAATGGATCCAATATTTAGTGCGCAACCCCACCTGCTAAAATGCATGCTCACCTCAAGGGTGAGTATAAAACTCATAGACAGATCACTCCTCGTGTCCGATCACGATCCGTCCACTTTACCAATGGTAGTAATTCCTACAGTCTCCAGACTGCACCTCTGTGTGGGGAATCAACGTATAAATTGTCTCCAAACACCACCTTCCTCCATTCACTTATTAATAATCACTTCTATATCCCGGGGGGAAGGACATGAAAGAAAAAACACAAGTACCATAGTGCTCTCTGCTTCTAAATTTATTATAAAAGCCCCCCCTAAAAAGTTATGCAGGAACAAAAATTGTCTCTGGACAGCCGCACTCTGATCAAATTGTCGCCTTTATTAAAAGAAGGACAGCACTACAAGTCACAGCAAAATAAAACCCGACTGCTGACACGTTTCGCACTGAAACTAGTGCTTGGTCATAGCGAGAGTCCCCTAAAAAGTTACACTTACAAGAAATAACAATAAAAACAGCAATTATCAAATCACCAGCTCATTCACCGCCGATCTAGACCCACGGCGCTTCGCCTGACGTCACGGATAGGGCTTCTTCCTTCTAAACGCGTGTCGGCCTCTCATTGGCCTTCGTCAGTGGATGGGTGGGTCAAATTGGGTGAAACCTTATAAACCTGCCTGTTGCCTAGGCAACCCTTCAGGCATCACCACAGTCTGTGAGGACACTCTCTCTTCCTGTGACTACAGAGCTCACATTTCATAGAGCTGGAGAGCGTGTCACCCGAATCTGCAAACCAGCAGGGCGCTCTCACTCGATCACACCGCTGAGCTCCGTGGTGATGTCCCGTTACAATCTAATCTCCACATGAGTGTGGGATGTATCGCCATATACATACAATAAAAAAAGAAGTCTAAAATAAAATGAAAAAATGTTCCTATGTGATAAAACCCGAGGGTTTCTAATGGTAAAATAGCGCAGCTTCTGCTGTTTAAAGGCTTTACTTTGCGTTCTGGACGAATGACGAATCGTGAGACAAATTTGTGAATAAAAACTATACACACTATAAAGGATAATGTAACGGTATGGCCCGTGGGATCCAGAGGATCTTGCAGGGTGTGGGGTACTCCTGTTTCAGCTTCACCAATGACTCTTGTGTCTGGGGTCATCCTATGTCCACTAGGGGCATAGGATGACTGAGAACTGATATCTTGGATTACAGATGGGACAGTAATGATAATCCACAATATATTCAGAATATCTTGAACTATTACTGGTTGTTGATTCTGAACTCAACAGGTTAATTGAAAGATGTCGTCACCTCCAGCTACCTGGCTGTAGTGTACGATAAAAGCTTGCTGTGATTGCATTCTATTTTCTATTGTGCTAATTAAGTCTGCTACTGTGGTGATGTGGATTGGAGCTTGGTAGACAGTCTGGCTTCTAAAGACCTTTTCATTGTGTGATGCTAATTAACACTGCATTGTGTGAATTTCTATTGATGATAATGTGTGTTGTGAATTAGCACAGTCTAAAAGGTCAGATGTCTGACTTGCCAGCTGTAAGTAATTGTTACTGACTGTATATAAAGAGCCTGATTTTCCCAATAAAGTATCTATCCGTTTGGAACCAGAGAACAGAGCTGTGTGTGTCTCGTTTCTGGGGGAATCTGTATGGGTCGTGTTCGCCAGATTGTGGAGTGTCGATAGCTGTCTTGGGTTCGGAATGGAATAACTTAAACGGCTTTAACTCCTGTCCCATTTGGGCTTCCGTTACACCACATTTGGCCATTAGATGCACTAAGTACCATAGAAATTATCTCCATCTACTGGCCAAATGCAATCATTTCTATTTTAAATGAATGGAAACCGTTTGACCAGCACAGCAAATCTCCTAATAACATTCATCTTTCCCCCATTCACACAGAAGGAATGTACATGGACTTTCCCCGGGGGAATTGCTATGCACATATTTTATGAATAGAACCCTAAATGTCAGGAGACGTTTATATAAAGATGGGAAGTATGGAGCAGATAAATGAATAGACCTCCTAGCAATGTTATTACCAGCAAATAAAAAGGAAATTCCGCGCCAATAGCTCGATAAAAAAATTGATTATTTGATTAAAATTAATAAAGATAGGTGAATATATATATAGTGAGACAAAACACACATATATATAAAGCTGCTCCTCGAGTGTCAATTAGTGTATTCTAATGGGCAATGTGATAAAGAAAAAATAGAGGGCGCTGGGGTAAATGAGTGATTGTACTACAAACACGCTGTGAGTAAATCTACAAACAATGAGATGTGAATAGTAGTATATAACCCAATAATGTATATAAAAGGTGAAGCAAATAAATCGAAATGTGCTGTACAATAGTAGAACCAATTAGTGTAGCTATTGCGTCCTATATAGTGTTCTGATAATGACAAAACAGTGCAGTCCTTAAATCCAAAAGGAGAAGAAGATAAAACATAAAAAAGAAGAAATTCTTCAATGAAAATCCACAGTTCCTTCACCAGGCAGATTGAATCACCCCAATCGTGCTCATAAAAAAGAATCCGCTTACCAGATGGTCATGACCTCTTACCGAAAAGAAGGTCAATCTCGCTTTATGCAGGAATATGCCTGCATTCATTTGGAAGAATTTCTTCACCACCAAGCAAAAAACGGGGGGGTTTCACTCCATAGAGATGTACATGGAATAAATGGACAGAGAAATGGCTCCCATAGTGCGATCAATTTAATTTAAAAATGGAATAAAAACAAAACAAGCCAAATGGCTACTTACAAAAAACAGTGCCCTATCCCGGCACTGAGGCTGCAGGCAATCAACAAACTGGGGGTCAGATAGCGCACTCACATGTGGCGGCCTATCTCTGTTGCGTGAAAGAGCAGTAATTCCTCAGAGAACCGTGGCTGTGTACATAAACCTCGTACCTCGAGGATACGTGTTGTAGCAGCAACTCCTTCGTAGTACGTCTCAGTGACAGACGCCGGGAGAAAGGACACAGGGTGTGCACGTGACCAGGCTGCGCCGACCGACGTACGTTTCGTATGGATAACGTCTTCAGGGGGGCGTGCCTGGTCACTGAAGGTCACGTCTTTTATGCTGAGACACGGACAAGGAGTCCGGGAACACAGCGAATAAAAAAAACTCAAAAAACAATATGTATATACAACAACGGGTACAGCCAGTTTGCCTCTGCAATCTCAGTAACGGCTTAGGTTTACAATGCAAAAGGACATTTGGATACGATGACTATAAATGTTGACTCTAAAGCAAGAATCTAAACCAGGGGTCCTCAAACTATGGCCCTCCAGTTGTTCAGGAACTACATTTCCCATCATGCCTAGTCATGTCTGTGAATGTCAGAGTTTCACAATGCCTCATGGGATTTGTAGTTCCGCAACATCTGGAGGGCCGTAGTTTGAGGATGCCTGATCTAAACCAAGTCTAAATCAGACTTGGTCTCCATTCAAAAGGCCTTCATTAATTCTGATTGGACACCGATGACATAATGAATGGATTACAAGGGTGTGGAAAATGGTAGTATATCTAAACCAGGGATGTCGATATTACATGAATGAAACAAAATGGTAGGGGATAAGATATGCTATATTAATCCACAAAATCAACTTGGAAAAAATTTGTATATATATATATACATGAATAATCGTTAAGGGCCAGCGTGCAAAGGTTTACAATAGATGTGTTTAATAAACAACACTAATTGACCTGCTTGGTCCATTGTAACTTGGTATTTAGTTGTAGGTCAACATACACAAAACTAAAATTTGGCAAACACAGTTAACAATGGATGTGTTGAATGGACAACATTAATTAACCAACTTAGTCCATTGTGGCTTGGTACTTAGTTGTCGGTCAACATACACGAAACTAAAAATTGAGCAAATAGGATGAAATGTACAACAAAAAATCTCGTGTCACCAGTATGTATTAAGGGACCACCCAGCCGTAGACTCGGAGTGGCCCGAAGATGGTTATAAACCAAAAAGACTGGAGATTTAAATCATTCGCCGTTAGTCCTAAATAGGTGATTAGGGAGACGCCATGATATCGAATATATATGGCAAGGACTATATAAAGTGATATAAAGGACAATAGAAATGTATATATAACACCTTTGTTGATAAGTCTATTGCTTGAGGTTAGCATATTATAGACAGAGCAAAGAAAAAGAAAAAGTGGGAGAAAGGACACTCATTCTATCTAGTTGTATTAGTGGTATTCAACTCAGGGTGGTCGTGGTATTATTACTCATTGGAGAGGAAGCAATTCAGATCGAGTTCAATATTGAGCCCATACGGCTGCATACTTCTCATTTTGTACAGCCACATGGTTTCATTCTGAGAAATCCTTCTTCTCATGTGGGTCCCTCTCCAATGGTTTGAAATCTTATCTATACCATAAAATTTACAGAGGCTTGGATTACTATCATGACATTTCTTAAAATGTCTTGACACACTATGGTTCATGAACCCTTTTTTTATATTTGCCAGATGTTCACCTATGCGAACTCGAAGCTTACGTGTTGTTCGACCAACGTACTGGAGAGAACAGGGACACTCCAAAACATAGGTCACGTAGTCCGAGTTGCATGTGATTAATGGTTTGATTTTAAAGTTTTCATGAGTTACATTGGATTGAAAATGCGTTCTTTTTTTAGGTGCTCCTGGTATTCTAGTAATTTGGCATGCTTTGCACCTAGTGCAGTGATGGAAACCAGAGCCATCCAGAAAAGTAATCATTTTCTTTGGAGGCTCTGGGACATTGCGTGCAATTTGATTCCTAAGGCCTGGAGCCCTTCTATAAACAAACTTGGGTCATGATGTTAAAGTGGATTTTAAAATTGGATCTTTTAGAAGAAGTGGCCAATGTTTTTTGAAAATGGCTTCGACCTGTTGATATTGTCGATTAAAACCAGTAATGAAGGCGATTTGACCATCAAAAGTTTTTCTTGGCTTGCTGATCAATAGAGACTCTCTTTCCATTTGTGCTACTTGGTTTTTAACTTTACCTAGAGACTCTCTGTTATATCCTTTTTCTAGAAATTTGTTGGTTAGTACTCCTGTTTGATATGTAAAGTCTTCATCAGTTGTACAGTTCCGCCTAAGCCTCATAAATTGGCCTTTCGGTACGGCTCCTATCCACCGTGGATGGTGACAGCTGCTCGTTGGTACAAAACCATTTCTGTCTGTTGGTTTGAAGTATGTTTTTGTCTCAAACAAAATTCCATTTTTCTTGATGGTGAGATCGAGGTAGTGGATGGATTCCATACTTTTCTCTGCTGTAAACTTAAGGCCATAGTTATTTGTATTCATCAATACTAAAAAATGGTCAAGACTCGTGGATGGTCCTTCCCAAAATAATATCACGTCGTCTATGTATCTACGATAAAATACTAGCGACTGATGCTGGTTCGAGAAAATGTTCTCATTTTCCCATTTGTTGAGAACTATGTTGGCAACGCTTGGGGCATATCTTGCCCCCATCTGTATGGGTCGTGTTCGCCGGATTGTGGAGTGTCGATAGCTGTCTTGGGTTCGGAATGGAATAACTTAAACGGCTTTAACTCCTGTCCCATTTGGGGTTCCGTTACACCACATTTGGCCATTAGATGCACTAAGTACCATAGAAATTATCTCCATCTACTGGCCAAATGCAATCATTTCTATTTTAAATGAATGGAAACCGTTTGACCAGCACAGCAAATCTCCTAATAACATTCATCTTTCCCCCATTCACACAGAAGGAATGTACATGGACTTTCCCCGGGGGAATTGCTATGCACATATTTTATGAATAGAACCCTAAATGTCAGGAGACGTTTATATAAAGATGGGAAGTATGGAGCAGATAAATGAATAGACCTCCTAGCAATGTTATTACCAGGCTGCAGCTAGGGGGAGCTCTAATGTGTGAGCACAGCAGAGTGATCCCATCTAGCTCACATTAACCCTTTCACTGTCAGATGTTTTTGCATTATTTTGGGCCTGAAGATTAGATAAAACCCCCAAACATAGCAGAGGCCCTGGAGAATAAAATGGCGGTGTTTATTAAGGTGTTCCTCGTAATTTAGCTGTTAGTGAACGTAATGATAATGAATTTATTCGAAGTTACGAATTACCAAAAATAACAAATGCTGCATCTAAATGAATGGAACGTAATGAATTAATAAAAATAACAAAACCTTTTTTGCACTGATAAACAATCAGCAAAAAAAACCCTGTCAGGAGAGCAGCCGATCGTCTCTCCTCTCGTCTGTCAGATGCAAGTGCGGAAAAGTCGATAAACGGCTCTTCCTGTTTAACGCTGTGATCAGCCGGGATTGGAGACAGCTGATCACGTGATAAAGAGCCTTCATTAGAGGAGGGATCAGGAGTATATCATATACAGAGGTCAGGAGTATATCATATACAGGGGTCTGGATTATTTCATATACAGAGGTCAGGAGTATATCATATACAGGGGTCAGGAGTATATCATATACAGAGGTCAGGAGTATATCATATACAGGGATCAGGAGTATATCATATACAGGGGTCAGGAGTATATCATATACAGGGGTATATCATATACAGTGGTCAGGAGTATATCATATACAGTGATCAGGAGTATATCATATACAGAGGTCAGGAGTATATCATATACAATGGTCAGGAGTATATCATATACAGAGGTCAGGAGTATATCATATACAGAGGTCAGGAGTATATCATATACAGGGGTCAGGAGTATATCATATACAATGGTCAGGAGTATATCATATACAATGGTCAGGAGTATATCATATACAGGGGTCAGGGTCTTCTACTGACAATAATTATAGAGAAAAGTCTCTCCTGTACGGTTTTCTCCTTGACATATCGTAGAATGAAGCCGTATTGTTCTTTCAGTGTCATCATCCCGCGTTCTGTCCATTTCCACACGGACACCAACATCTCCTCCACCATCCCGCTGTATTTGTCGTCTCACCATGTTTCCAATGATGGAGATCCAGAGACTGACCGGAGTCTTCTTCCCCATGTCGCAAGACCACCTCTTCCTCTACTATTGGGGTGCTGGGCCTTTCTATGACTACTCAGGACCCCAACCTCTTCTATATTTAGCACTACCCCCAAAGGAGCTGCTGGTTTAGATTTGGGCCTGCCGTTACCTTACTGTACACCACTGTTACGTACCTCGTGGATAGAGCCTCGTATGCAGGAAAGAGCCCCTCTTACCGCACGGGTTCAGGGACTGCTGGAGTGGGGACAGCAAGTCTGGGAGCGCGGTGGGGTAGGAGTGCTTGGGATGACAGCAGACCGGTCGGAATGGAAATCTTGCGGACAGGCAGTGTAGGAGACAGCGTCTCTGGAGGGCCACCGGAACCGGATAGCGGGAACTGGTGGACGAGCCGGGGCAGCCTCCGGATGCCAAATTGGGTTCTTTTTTCAGGGTGAGCGGAAAAGAAATTGCGAATCAGTCTCTGTGCATGGATGTTGTTTTCGGGTTCCCAGGAATTGTCTTCTGGGCCATACCCTTTCCATTTTACTAAAAATTGAGTTTGCCCTTGCCGCTTCCTGCAGTCGAGGATGGCCTCCACAAAGTATTCCTCGCACCCATCAACAAAAACAGGTTCTGGGGGACTGGTCCCCCTATCAGGAAAGGGATCCAGGACTGCAGGTTTCAACAATGACACATGGAATACTGGATGAATTTTCAAAGAATCAGGTAAGGATAGTTCATACGATACCTCATTGATCTTCCTTCGTACTGGAAAAGGTCCTATGAACTTTGGTCCCAACTTCTTTGAAGGACAGGCCAACTTGAGGTTGGTTGTAGATAGCAATACCTGGTCACCTGGCTGAAGATTCAATTCGCCTCTCTTCTTCCGGTCAAAGAACCTTTTACTGGCAGCTTGAGCTTTAGTCACCGCTTCCCGTAATACCTGGTTGTTGTGGCTGAGGAACTCCATCGTACTCTGCACTGCCGGGACTGGGGATTCTAAAAAAAGGTCAGGTAAAAAGGTTAGATCAAAACCATAATTGGCAAAGAAAGGGGATTGCCCGGTAGCTGAGTGGTTGGCGTTATTGTACGCGAACTCCGCTAGAGGTAGCAGGGAAACCCAATCGTCCTGAGAGAAGGACGTAAAGCACCTAATGTACTGCTCAAGAGTCTGGTTGGTCCTCTCTGTTTGCCCCGTTGGTTTGGGGATGATAAGCTGAGGAAAAGGAGAGTTTAATCTTCAAGGTTTCACATAGGGATCTCCAGAAGCAGGACGTGAACTGAACCCCCCTGTCAGACACGATGTTGGAGGGAATTCCGTGTAGCCGAACAATCTCCTTGATGAAGATACGAGCAGTCTCTGTGGCCGTTGGGGTACTCCTTAAGGGAAGGAAATGAGCCATTTTGGATAGGCGATCCACGACTACAAAACTTGCCGTGCACCCCTCCGAACGAGGAAGTTCTACTATAAAGTCTATAGAAATAATTTCCCAGGGTCTATTGGGTACAGGTAGGGGCTTCAACAGTCCCCAAGCTCGGCTTCTTGTGGTCTTGTTTCGATTACACGTGGGGCATGAGTTAACATATGTTTTGCAGAAATTTTCCAGGTCTGGCCACCAGAAGGTACGACGTACCAGTTCGAGGGTTTTCCAAACCCCAAAGTGTCCCGCCAACGGGTGGTCGTGAAGGAGTTTCAGGACTTCCACACGGCTTGTTTCTGGAACGAAAATTTGGCTGCCTCTCCAAAACAGTCCATCCCTAGATGTTAAAGTGATGCTGGAAGGTTTGGAGGCGTCTGTGGATGCTTCTCTAATTTCGGAGAGTAGACCAGACTGGAGAAGTAGGAAGTTACCTGCTGGTAAAATAGTGTCAGGAACCGGTATATCCTTGGGGTTATCATGCATCCGGGATAGTGCATCTGGTTTGACGTTCTTTGAACCTGGCCGGTATGTGATGTGAAAACAGAAGCGTGAGAAAAACAGCGCCCAGCGGGCTTGACGGGGCTTCAACCTTTTAGCAGATCTTAGGTACTCAAGATTCTTGTGATCGGTATAAATTAATACTGGGTGGGCTGCGCCTTCTAACAGGTACCTCCATTTCTCCAATGCGGTCTTGATGGCAAGTAACTCACGATCTCCGACATCATAATTTCTTTCCGCAGGAGAAAGTTTCCGGGAAAAGAATCTGATGGGATGCATTAGGTCTTTATTCCCCTGGCGTTGGGAGACAACAGCTCCCACTGCGACTTCAGATGCGTCAACCTCGAGGATATAGGGTAGTGCAGGATCAGGGTGACTGAGGATCGGGGCTGACGTGAAAAGCTTTTTGAGTCGGTCAAAGGCCTTTTGAGTTTCTGGGTTCCAGTGAAAACGTAGGTTTTGTCTGGTCAATTGTGTGATGGGGGAAATTATTGCAGAAAACCCCCTGATAAATCTTCTATAGAAGTTTGCAAAACCTACGAAGCGTTGTACCCCCTTTTTGTCCAGGGGTACTGGCCAGTCGAGGATAGCAGACACCTTCTGAGGGTCCATCTTAATTCCGGTGGGAGAGATTACCAGGCCCTGGAACTGGATGGTCTGACGTTCAAATTCACATTTTTCTGCCTTGGCGTATAATCTGTGTAGTCGGAGCCGGTAGAGGACTTTACGAACATGCTCTCGGTGTCTGTCTAATGATCTGGAAAAGACTAAGGCGGCGTACAGACGATCGGATATATCCGATGAAAACGGTCCGCGGACCATTTCCATCGGATATGTCCGATCGGGAGTTTGATCCGATGGCGTGTACACACCATCGGATCAAATTCCCCGCCGCCGGACGGCGCGGTGACGTAGTGGTGACGCGGCGGTGACGTTGACGCCGCCGCGTCACCGCCACGTCACCGCACCAGGAAGTAAAACACTTCCGCGCATGCGCCAAATCCATTCGGCAGCGGCGCGGCGGTGGTGGGAGCCGACATGTCTGCTGGTAAGTGTACTAACCAGCAGACATGTCGGGCGGACAGATTCCCACCGGATAGATTTCAAAGCATGCTTTGAAATCTGTCGGGTGGAGAAATCTGTCCGCTAGCCCATACACACGAGCGGAGATGTCTGCTGAAACGGTCCATCGGACCGTTTTCAGCGGACATATCCCCTCGTGTGTACGCCGCCTTAGATATCATCAAGATAGACAATTACAAAGATGTCCAGAAAGTCTCTGAGTACGTCATTAATAAAATGCTGAAAGGTGGCGGGCGCATTACACAGTCCGAAGGGCATGACTAGGTATTCGAAATGACCGAATCGGGTACGAAAAGCTGTTTTCCATTCGTGCCCCTCCCGAATACGGACAAGGTTGTAGGCCCCTCTCAGGTCTAGCTTGGTGAAGACGGTAGCCGACCTCAGTTTTTGGAAGAGCTCGGGTACCAGGGGTAGCGGGTACCGGTTTTTCACTGTGATTATTTAGTTCCCGGTAATCCACACACGGACGGAGGGACTGGTCCTTTTTGGTAACGAAAAATATTCCAGCGCCTGCTGGGGAGGTAGAAGGCCGGATGAACCCCTTATGTAAGTTTTCATCTATATATATTTTTAGGGCCTCCTGCTCCTTTTCTGACAACGGAAAGATACGCCCAAAAGGAATTTCGGCCCCTGGGAGGAGCTCGATCGGGCAGTCATAGGGGCGATGGGGCGGAAGGGAGTCGGCCCCCCGTTTACTAAAAACGTCCAGGAAGTCATGATAGGGTTCAGGAATGCACTGAAGCAGGCTTGGGTCAGAGTCCATACATAGTAAGGTGGGAGGTGAACTGGTGGGCCCGGGTAGACAGTATTGCTGGCAGTAAGGGGACTGAAAAGACACCTCCCCAGATGCCCAATTAATCAGAGGGTTGTGAGCCTGAAGCCAGGGTAGGCCGAGGATTACCGGAAACAGAGGAGAAGAAATCACATCTAGGACCAACAGTTCCTTGTGCTGAGGAGCGATTAAAGCGGGTAGAGGTAGAGTCTCTTGGGTTACCTGTCCAGAACTGATGCGGGAGCCGTCGGCCAGAAAAACAGAGAGTCCATGGGTCTTTCTTCGTAAGGGGATGTTGTGCAGGTTGACAAAAGCGGTATCGATGAAGCAGCTGCATGCGCCGGAGTCAAGGATGGCGTTGACCGGAATAGTCCTTCCCTGGCACTGTAACGAGAAAGGTAGAGCAAGGTGGGTTGCATTGCCTGACAGGGTGAGAAGTTGACAGGAGCTGAGATGAGGCACTTACGTGTCTTAACAGGACAGTTGCGAACGTAGTGGCCAGTCCCGCCGCAGTACATGCAAAGGTTGAGTTGGCGACGACGTGCCCGCTCTTCAGGTGGTAGTGTTGGCCGCATGAGGCCAAGTTGCATGGGTTCAGATGAGTCCTGGTTGGTGCTGGGGGGATCTGGGTAGGTAGGAGGCAGGTAGCGAGAAGCCGGCATAGGTACCTTTGCAGTCATCCAGGTGGGACGGTTCGGCTGAGAAGATCGCTCAGCCCGGCGTTCACGAAGCCGGCGGTCGATCTGTATAGCTGTGGTAATTAGATCCTCGAGGGTCTCGGGCACCCCCACTCGATCGTCCTTCAGACTTTCAGAAAGGCCCAAGCGAAACTGGTGCCGCAGAGCTGCATCGTTCCATTGAGTGTCCGCGCTCCAGCGCCTAAAGTCCGTGACATAGTCCTCAGCCGCTCTGCGGCCTTGCTGGAGCATGAGTAGGGCAGACTCTGCGGTAGCGGCTCGTTGAGGGTCATCATATAGCAGAGCCATGGCCTCAAGAAAAGCGAACAGGGTCCGCGTCTGGTCACCATTCTCCTCGAGCAGCCGGTGGGCCCAGGTCTGAGGGTCCCCTTGTAGTAGGGAGATTACGAATCCCACTTTGGTGACCTCCAAGGAAAATGTCCGGGTTTGCAGGGCGAAGTAGAGCTCACAGGCGCTTCGGAAGGCTCGAAATTTGGTGCGGTAGCCAGCTAATCGCTCTGGCACTGGAACTCTTGGTTCAGGTGGGAGCATTACCACCGAAGGAGCAGAAACAGCTGATGCGGATCTGGAGGTTGAAGGAGCAGCTGGATCACTGGGGGCAGCCAGGCTGTGTACCTGTCCTTCTAGCCTAACGTAGCCTTCCTGTAGGTTCTTTACTGCTTCTGTGAGGGACGCCAGGTGTTTGCAGATTTCGTCTATGGCAGGGGCTATCCCCGCAGGCTCTGACATGGCTGTCTGATACTGTTACGTACCTCGTGGATAGAGCCTCGTATGCAGGAAAGAGCCCCTCTTACCGCCCGGGTTCAGGGACTGCTGGAGTGGGGACAGCAAGTCCGGGAGCGCGGTGGGGTAGGAGTGCTTGGGATGACAGCAGACCGGTCGGAATGGAAATCTTGCGGACAGGCAGTGTAGGAGACAGCGTCTCTGGAGGGCCACCGGAACCGGATAGCGGGAACTGGTGGACGAGCCGGGTCAGATGCAAGACAGGAACGGGTATGCAGTCAACAAGGGTCAGATGGGCGGATCACCCGAAAGTCACTCTGTAGCGGAGGTAGCGTTGTCAAAGTTCAAGCATAGGTCTGATAACGATGGGCAGCAGAGTAGAGCGGAGTCGGATCAAGCCAGGGGTCGGTAACGGTATTCAGGTAGTCAGACAGAGCCGGGTCAGGTATCGGGTAGAGCAGGTATCAGGTTACAACAGGTATCAGGTAAGCAGGTATTAGGTTTCAACAGACATCAGGTTTCAGGGTTTTTAGGACACAAAGCTGTAGATCAGACAGCAAGGTGTCACTGCTGCTACTGAGCTTTTAAAGGGGAAGAAGGGCTAGTGCGCATGCGCGCGCCCCCGCCGTGCACGCGCGCGCCCCCGTGATGCAGACGCGCGCCGCGCACGCGCGCGCACGATAGGTGCACGCGCGGCGTGCAGACGCGCGCAATTGGAGCACGAGCGCGAGCAACAGGGGCTCGTCGGAGCCCACAGGTAGGTCCCTGACAACCACACTCGTCCCAGGGGTCCCTCTTGAAGAGTTATTCACAAATGTCCGCACCAACACTTAATGTCTTTTTCTTCAAGGTTTTTTTTAAACCAGGTTCATCAGAGGGGTGGAGGGATATGGGAGATTCAGGTAACTTGCTTGTGGATCACTGGTACAGTCTTAGATCCATAGGACAAATCGGTTCCACACTGGATTCAGCAACTACCGGATAGGCCTCTCTCACTGACCTAGCAGCCGGTGTGAAGCTCATTTAAAGTCTCTGCCACAGACTTGATGAGTGTCGTCGAGTCTTCACACAGTCCTCTGCCACATAATCATGTAACCACACACACTCTGCAAAGCTCCAAAGAAAGCACACAGTCCACGGTGCCAGGATCTTTCAGCCAGGCCGGCAGCACAGTGAGATAAATTGGCCAGGATGCGTCCTCCATTTGAGTCCCCAATTGTTCGGCTTCTTCCCGCAGGCAAGACAGCACAGGACCACCCTTGGACCAGTAGGCCCCAAAAACTCCTGGGCCTACTCTCAGTTGTGGAGCCTCGGCCGAGCAGACCCCAAGACTTGACCTTGACTCCTGGTGACAGCGACACCCACAGTCAAGTGGAAAATGTGCAACACAGCTGAACTAGAACAGAAACCCACAATTTGGCATAATATTCTGAGCCAACTACAGCTCAGATAACTAAATTTACAAAATAGCGCCTACTCAATAGGAGCTACATATAGGATTGTGAAGATTTCTATTCTATTTACTAAGAAGATGAAGAAGATGTCCATGATGTAAATGAGGGTCACATATAGTATGAGCAGCATCACCCTTCACTCTGTCACCAAGACCTAGTCTGGCAATGCCCAGAATGATACCAATTAGTCTCTGACCAATCTCACGGTTTGGATGGAATTTCTTCTTATATCAGTGGTCCCTTACATTGGTGACCAATGGGAGAAGGACCCTCTTATATTGTTATCAGTGGGAAGACTGCCCTCCTTACAGATCATTGATGTCAGTTGTTACTGAGAGATAGAAATTGTCCATTGCTCAAGGAACCCCTAGAACCCTTTGGAGGAACCCTGGCTGAGAAAGGTTGGACTAGGCAGTAATATATTTCTCTCCTCCTTGGTGGGAGTGGAGATGACCCATCTATAATGATATACAGTACATACACACACAGCACAAGGACATGATCACGCTACAAAATGTTTCTCGGGGCTGCAAGTCCTCTGAGCTTCACAAGATGGCAGACAGGAAGTCTCTATGGAAGACAGGAAGTGATGTCAGGAACAGACAGGAAGTTCCGGGTGAGAGGTGAGTCGGGAGGAAGTAGTGAGGAGACGTTGCTGGAAGAAGCAGCAGAGGAGGTAATAAGATCTTATCTTCTATTTACACCCAGTAACCCCGTCATGTCCGTCCTCTTCCTCCATAGCCACTGTGACATCTTTTATCTCCAGCAGATGATAATACACACATATACCTCCAGGGATGGACTGGCCATTGGGACTACAGGGAGTTTCCCGGTGGGCCGATGGCTCAGTGGGCCGGCTTCAGTGACAGGGGACCGCCGATCCCCTCTGCTCCTCTGTCTCTCCCTCCTCGCAGTGCTCACCTGGGGGGGAACAGAGAAGCAGGGGGAAGACCAGAGGAGCATGGGGGATAGACAGAGGAGCATGGGGGAGGGGACAGACAGCTGACTCAACAGCTATGGCCTGGGAGTTTCTCACTTCTAATCTTGTCCGATAAGGGGGGGCACCAAACTGATTCTTTGCCCCGGTGAAATAATGTCTAGCTTCCCCACTGGTACTGCCTATAAGGGTACCAGTACCAGCCGTTCTACTCTAATAAAGTAGAACGGCTAGTGGCAAGTGAAAGGGAAGAGGGGGCTTGGATGGCCAGGGGGGGGGGGGGGAGTTGTACGGCCGCCATGGGAGAGACCTGTCAAAGTGGGCCAGTCTGGATGAAGTCCAGGGCCAAATTTCTGTCCCAGTCCAGCCCTGTATACCTCCCAACTGTCCCTAATTTGGAGGGACTGTCCCTTATTCACAACAAAGTCCCTCTTTCCTCCTCATGTGTCCCTCATGTTGGTCTGATCTATATACATGTATATAAAATGCACTTTTTATCTATCAAAAAGTCTTTCCCGGTGCTAAACCTTCCATCCAATTTCTACATTTTTCTGCTGCATTTGTAAATTCCAAAAGCCAATATAAAGGAATATTAGTGGTGAAAATGCACTTGTGGGTTTATCCCATTTTCCTTTCTCCATTAAGGGGTGTGTCAGGGGGTGTGTCCTATGCCTACATACTTTTGCTAATAGAAGTCCCTCTTTCCCATCTCAGAAAGTTGGGAGGTATGTACACATATATAGTGTGGAGTCGTACATTAACCCCTTCAAGGTCAGAACATTCCACCACTTACGGGGCCGGAACCTTTTCTTCATTTCGAAAATGTTTTTTTTTTTTTTTTCCTGGGTTTCACCTTTTCAGTTTATACTATCAGATTATACGATAATACGGGTTGGGGGTTTTATTTAGAGGTGGACTTATGATACTTGTGTTTGATTTTTATAATCTTTTTGGAGGAGGAAATAACTATTCACTATGTCATTTTTATTATATATTCAGAGTGGAGACCTGAGAGATCCTAAAGTTGAGATGAAAGAAGAGGTGAAGGAGGAAGATAATGAGGATGGGGTGATGGAGGAAGAACACACCATCCCCCACCATCATCAGGTAGATGAGTGACAATTATTGGTAGTTCTGATTTATACACAAACATGTTTAGTACAATGAATGTTTTATTATATATTCAGAGTGGAAACCTTGGGGATGATAATATTGATGTTAAAGAAGAGTATAAAGAGGAGGATGAGGAGTATGGAGTGATGGAGGAGTTTTCAGAAGGACACAATGATATAATGGAGCCACCTAATACCAGGAACCCACCAGAGAGATGTCCCCATCCTCTGTATTCCCGGGATTCCACACAGGAAGGTCACACCATCCCCCACCATCATCAGGTAGATGAGGAACAATCACTGATCGTATCATTAGGATCTGTACATTATCTGCATTGTTACCATTGATGTCATTCTTATTCTATATTCAGAGTGGAGACCTGAGAGATCCTAAAGTTGAGGTGAAAGAAGAAGAGGAAACTTATGTGAGCGCTGATCAGGAGGATGGAATAATGAGGCTAATTCTAGAGGACGGCACACTTACAGAGATCAGCACAGGTGGGTCATTAACACTAAACCCATTCCTCCACCCATACTGCTCACTGATTGATTGTTCCAGAGTAGGGCAGGGACTGGGTGATATCAGCCTGTAATCCCCTGGTCACTTTCCTGAGCTGTGTTCCCCGTCCTGTATTCCTGTATTTCTCTCGGATAATCTTCCTTCTCTGTGCTGCAGACACAATTTATGTCTCTAGACTGGATTTATGGAGATTCTGGGGTTCAGCTGGCAGCAAAATGTTGATTTTCCCCATAGGGTTTGCTTGGCCTAGACACCTGGGGTATGTACCTTGGGTCTTCTGCCCCATGCCCGGGTCTAGTGAGATCTCTGACAGAACAATACTTGCTCTGTTATTTGCTGTCTGTGCCGGGTGGAGGGATATGTCTGTATAGTCTCAGACCCAAGTCACTGAGTGCAGTCTCAGGAGATGGGAGGCAGCGGTGTGGGATCTCTGCAACTTGTCTCCAGTAAACATTTCACCCACCACTGATTACTGAATACCAATATCATGAGTCCTGACCCCTGCACTATATACTCTATGCTGTACATTACATACTCCTGACCCCTGCACTATATACTCTATGCTGTACATTACATACTCCTGACCCCTGCACTATATACTCTATGTTTTACATTACATACTCCTGACCCCTGCACTATATACTCTATGCTGTACATTACATACTCCTGACCCCTGTACTATATACTCTATGTTGTACTTTACATTCTCCTGACCCCTGCTCTATATAATCTATTGCATGTAATGGGGTGCTGGGCCCCCTGAGGCCTAATTGTGACCTCCAGAGTTAGAGACAGCTGACGTCCTTCTTTGTAGAGTGGGATACGAGGCATGGTGGGTGTAATGCAAGATGGAATGACGGGCGCCAGTCGCGTTTTGAATGCAAACAAGAGATTTATTATCTCTGAACAAGAACGGTTGGAGAGCTGGTTTAGGGCCAGGACACATTTGAGTAGATGCAATGACAATTGGCAGACTCCGAGACTTCTATAGGTAGACTGTTATACAGTGGAAGGCCTCCAGCCGGACACCACTTCTGTATAGATAGGACCGCTGTCTCCTATGGTAACAAATCTTGTTACAGTCACTCACGGTAGTTCTACATAACTCTTGGTAACACAGAATAGTTCTCTTCTTCTCACACAGTCTCTCACTGCAGATCTTCTCTCCCTGAGCTCCCGGTCTCTCACTAGTAGGGATGAGCTTTATTTTCGGGTCGAACATGAGTTCCACTCTAACATTGGCTGTTCGCTCGTTCATCGAAAAACTAAACTTATGGGGCGTTTGCGCCAAATTAGATCGCCGTGTAACGCCCCATAATGCACTGCCAGATCACAGTGCATTGCTGTGTGATGATTGGCCAAAGCATGCATTATGACCCGCATGCTCTGGCCAATCCCAGTCATGCAAAGAGAGCCACAATTGGCCAAAGCAGGCTGCCTTTGGCCAATTATGGATCAGGGGGTCTGAATTCACACACCACACTATATAAGGCCCCATGCACGTCGGCCCTGCGTAGTGTGTTGTTGGCGTGGATGAAGACAGTGTCATTTAGATTCAGCAGGCAGGTGATTCAGTGAGCTGCAGTGCATTTACTATATATATATACTATATATATATACACTGCATCCAGTGTAGCCAAGCCTATATCTGACTGCAGGCCATTCCTGGTGTACTTTTTCTAATAAACTTCAGGCAGTGTTTTGCTAATCAAAATTGACATCACGTCTGAAAGGCCACCAAGGAGAGGAAGACGCTCGCAGGCCACTAAAAGAGGGCAAACTGGCTCTGTGTCTACAGTCAACAGTGCTGGTCATGGACACGGTGCATCCTCAGCACATGGCCGTGGGGCACGCTTGTCCTTTTTTTTTTTGTCAGCTCGCCGTGTTGAGCCATAACATGCAGAAAAGTTAGTGGAGTGGATAATAAATCCGTCCTCATCCTCTGTCTCCCAGGCTCAGAGTAGTTTGCCTGCCAAAGTGGCCTCTTCCATCTGCTCCATGTCTTCAGTCAATCCTTCCCTAGCCCCACCATCATGCACAGAGGAGTCCCCCGAACTGTTCGACCACAGTATCGAGCACATGCTGCAGGAGAATGCGCAGCGTTTTGAAGGCTCTGATGATGGGACCCAGGTTGAGGAAGGGAGTAACGAGAGCCTTGAGAGAAGGGGTGCCACACCGCAGAGCTCCGCATGAGCAGGGCGCTGCTGACTCCCCGCGTATTTTGAAAAGTTCTTTGGTGTGGGACTTTTTTGACACATGTGCAACAGATCGCACCGTTGCTGTTTGCAACATATGTCTGAAGCGTATCAAGCGTGGCCAAAACAGCAACCGCTTTGGCACCACATGCTTGACCAGACATATGTCGACCTCCCATGCAGTCCATTGGCAACAGCACTTAAGACCCACATCAAAGAAGTAGGCAGACCTGGCCTTGCTCCTCATCCTTGCACTGCAACTGCAACTGCTGGTAGATTCTGCCCCCTTTTGTGAATGTGTGGAATGTGCGGTACCTCAGTGGCAGGTTCCCAAACGCCATTTCTTTTCACAGAAGATTATTCCGGCTCTCTATCAGCATGTCGAAGGCAATTTCTTGACCTCGTTGGACAGAGCGAAAAATATGGAGTAATGCCTGGATCAACGGATTATAAATACCTTACAAAGAGGTAGTGTATATAAATCTACATATAGTTCAGTGCATCTATCCAAGTCTCATTCACATAGAATACTATCTAGTCACCAAGACTATGAACCCAGTCTGCCTAGAAGCCCCTAATTCTGATTCACAAGAATTTTGCAACGAATTATCGGATTATTTCGTTAACAAAATTGAAAAAATCGGTGAAAGTATTCAGCAAAATAGAACCTCCATCTACCCTCCCCCCCCCTAAATCACAAAACCTAATACCCACATAATTCCACCACAATCACCTAACTTCAATCTAAAACCCATTTCCATCGATGCCACTAAAAATATCATTGGGACTTTGCGAAATAGCACAACGCCACAATGATGTTATCCCCACTAAACTGCTGAAAGAATGTGCCGATATTTTGGCACCAGCTATCACGCAGCTCATAAACCAATCATTCAAGGAAGGCGTGGTGCTACCCTTGCTGAAATCTTGTCTTCTAGTACTGCTGGACCTAAGCGCAGCTTTTGATACGGTAGACCACAAATTATTGCTGACACGGCTAGTTGAAGTAGCCAGAGTCGCGGAAAGTGACTTGTCTTGGTTCTCATCCTTTTTAAAAAAAACGGTCACAAATAGTGAAACTGGGCCCTTTCACTTCTGAAAAACGCACAGTGTCATGCGGAGCCTCCCAAGGATCCCCTCTGTCGCCTGTTCTGTTCAATATCTATCTTCGCCCTATTTTTGAAATCATCAGTACCCAGAAGTTACTTTACCACTCTTACACAGACGACATTCAACTATATTTTCGCATTTGCAACAAAAAGGATCATTATCTCGGACTAGAGAAATGCCTTACTTTGATAGAAAATTGGATGACTAATGACGCGTACACACGGTCGTTTTTTGTGATGAAAAAGAAAACAATGTTTTAACCACTTCCTTACTGGGCACATATACCCCTTCCTGACCAGGTGAAATTTCAGCTTGTGGCACTGCATCACTTTAACTGACAATTGTGCGGTCGTGCGACGTGGCTCTGTGTTTACACACAGAGATCCATGTCTTGTCCCTGCAGCCGCCGATCCCGAGTGCATGGCGGACATCACGGTCGCCAGGCACGCGCATCGGCATGTCAGCAATGCGGCGGGCACGCAGGCGTGCGTGCCACCGATGGCGGCACTCGCGCGCACCTCAGAAGTGGTTAAAAAACGTCATTTAAAATGATCGTGTGTGGGCAAAACGTCATTTTATGTCTTAAAAAAAAACGACCAAAAAAAAATTCGAACATTCTTGAATTTTTTATGTCGTTTTTCTAAATGTCGTTTTTTGTGTCATAAAAAATGGTCGTCTGTGGGCAAAACGACGTTTAAAAAGACAACGATGGTGTGTAGGCAATGTCATTTTTTAAAATGCAGTTTGAAAAACATTGTTTATTTTAATGAGGAAAAACAACGTTTTTTACAAGACAAAAAACGACCGTGTGTACGCGGCATAAGAGTTATCTCAAACTCAATGGCTCAAAAACAGAGCTTCTCCTGTTTCAGGCCAATCAAAAGAGTCTTCCCGCAACAACATGGATGACCCCACCCATTCTGGTTAAAATCATAACCCCTAGCACCAAAGTCAAACGTCTCGGGGTCATCTTCGACACCAACATGACAATGGATGCACAAATAGGGTCAGTAGTCAGCAGATCCCATCATCTGCTGCGCCTACTACGCAGACTCCTCCCCTCCACTCCTCCTACTACGCAGACTCCTCCCCTCCACTCCTCCTACTACGCAAACTCACTCCCTTCATCATAAAAAAATACATAGCAGTCATGTTGGGAACAATTATCAACTCCAGACTTGACTATGCAAATTCCCTCTATCTCGGACTCCCCAAATACCAAATCACTCGGCTGCAAGTCTTTCAATATATGACCGCTAGACTGGTGACTGGGAAAAAAACATGGGATTCAATCTCACCTTCACTGAGATCCCGTCATTGGTTGCCAGTAAAAGACAGAATAACTTTCAAGGCTCTCTGTCTGACGCATAAGTATATTCTGGGAAATGCCCCCCAATATCTATGTGAAAAACTAAAAGCTCACAACCCCAATCGCATTCTGCGATCCACCAATCAAAATCTACTCCAGATACCCAAAGCCAGATACAAGTCCAAAGGAGAACGAAGATTTGCGGTCCAAGGACCCAGACTATGGAACGCTTTACCACCCAGCAGTTGGAGGTAAACCACCTGGCCTTCAGGAGAAAAATCAAAACCCATCTCTTCTAAGGGCCCAGGGAATAGATACCAAGTGTCCAGAGGTGATTCGGTTTGCATGTGTTGCACTATATACGTTTCTCACTCATTCACTAGCTATGTCAACAAAGTTCTGATGGCCTAGAAAAATCTAGCAAAAAAGTGAGAAAATAAAGTTCTCTCAAAGTAGAGCAGACCACTATGGGTGGTACAATGAACTTTAATCATAGAAAAACACAAAATAGAAAAATAAAAAAGGGGTGACAGATAGATGGATTGGTTTACACAATTCAAAAATAAGACAACATTGTCTAATTCGTTTAAAAATGGGGGAATCGCAGGCTGAGCCAGAGCTTGCACAATATGCAATTGAGCTACTGGCCTGTCCTGCATCCAACGCACATTCAGTGCTGCTGGAGGCTTTGTAACCGATCACAGAGTGCACCTGTCCAGACTCTGTTGATCGGCTCACCTTCATAAAAATAAATCAGTCATGGATCACCAGCTACCAAGCACCTGATGCTGATGTAACTAATTGATTTTTCTATGGATGTGGGATCCCTTGAAGACTGCCTATGCTGAGTGACTATCCTATTATGCTGAGTGACTATCCTATTCCTCCTCAATGTTCATGTTCATGGCTTCTAAGAATATTTTTGTTTCAGGGCACCACTACCACTGCCTAAGGCCCAATTTTTCTGCCCTTGTTTACATGCCCCTGTTAATTACAATTATTTCACAGCAGGGCCCGTTCCTGCACCCACCAAGAGTAACGGTGAGGGCTTACAGTGTTCTGGTACCACCAACACCTCAGGCACAATTTTCCCTACTTTCATATATCCGACTTACAAACGGAGGGAGACACCAGGAAGTGAGAGGAAATCTCCCCCTAGGAAGGGAAATTATCTCCTGTAAGCGTTGATATGGGAAAAAGGTGTCTCCTCTCCACTGATGCTTTATCACCAATCCTTGTTTCCCTAATAACCCCAAATTTTTTAATCCAATTGTCATTGGGACAGAAAGTGAGGTGACATCTTCTGAACACGGGGCACAGACAGCAAAACAAATGTTACAGGGGTGATAACCCTTCTCTATGTTTTCCATAAAGCTTAACAATTTTTTTTTTTTTGACTGGAGCTACACTTACAAAATGTACGAGTTCCAAATTACAAACAGATTCAACTTAAGAACAAACCTCCAGTCCCTGTCTTGTTTGTAACCCGGGGACCGCCTGTATACTGCTGTTCAGAGTATATAGAGCCTTCGGGCACTTTAGATATTTCACGTTCGGGCCCCATAAACTTTAACGGTGTTCGAATGTTCGCACAAACTTTCGGTCCATTCGCTTGTTCTGCCGGGAACCGAAGCGGGAGGTGTTTGGCTCCTCCCTACTCACTGGACTTCCAGATTCAGTGGCCACTGAATCTCTTGAGCTCTTCTGCAGCTAACCCGCTGTATATTCCTCAAGTTTCACCCCCGCTATCCTGCTGGGCCCCTGGCTTGGCACTTACTGATGCTCAAGCGTCACCCCCACTATCCTGCTGGGACCCTGGCTTGGCACTTACTGATGCTCCTCAAGTGTCACCCCTGCTGGGCCCTTTGCTTGGCATCTGCTGAAGCTTCCCCACTTCTACACTGTCCCAGTCTGGTGAGAAGATTTCTCTGGTACTGGCTCCAGCTTACTAACTGTAGTCTCCGCTAACAAGGTGGATGGTCCCTTAGTGGCGACAGCCTCCCCTCCACCTCCGACCACAACTGGTCCCCCGTTCGGCTGAATATTTACTCTCAGTTGGAATCCAATCCTGCAGTCCCAACCCTGCGCTGCTTCTCTTGCTCCTGGATAGGCCTCAGCCTTCCGGCCTAGCAACCTGGCCGACATAACACACGTCCACCCAGACAGCTGTCCAGGTGGCACAGAACCCCGATCACCTGATTTCACACTAAATAGGCTCTCCCAGCAAGCCAAGGGACCAAAGAAACCCCTGCAAATTGTCTGAGACTCCCCCATCCATTCATAATCCGACCTTGCTACACCCTTGTCTATCTAGTGCCACCTAGTGACAGAAAAGAAAAGGTGCATCCATCCAAAGTTAGAGGGGAGTCAGTAGATCTCCTAACAATAAGCAAGGATAACTACCACCTGGTGAACTCAATTTATTAACAACCCTTCCTAAACACCAGGGTGCTACAAGTTCATTACATACTCCTTATCCCTGCACTATATACTCTACATTTTACATTACATACTCCTGACCCCTGCACTATATACTCTATGTTGTACATTACATACTCCTGATCCCTGCACTATATACTCTACATTTTACATTACATACTCCTGACCCCTGCACTATATACTCTATGTTGTACATTACATACTCCTGACCCCTGCACTATATACTCTACATTTTACATTACATAGTCCTGACCCCTGCACAATATACTCTATGTTGTACATTACATACTCCTGACCCTGGTCCTATAATCCCCTCATCACTGTCACTCCTATATAAGACAGTTCTCGTTGTTTCCTCACTCTCTGACCTTAGTCCATGAATAAAGAAATGATCTGGTGGGAGATCAGAGGAGCCATTTACTAGTTTCCTTGAGGGGGGAATTGTAAGATCCTCAGAGACAAAGCTGCCTGATGTGGGCGGAGTCCTGGTTTAGGAGAACCAATCAGCTCATGTCTAGTAATAATCTTTGTATCTCTATTTTAGTAGATGGACGGGAGATGAGGAAAACCTCAGAGGATTGTCTCACTTTGTCTCCAGACTGTAAAGTAGAAGATGAGGACATCACACAGTATAGGCCAGGAGAAAACCCGACTACCTCAAATGTCCATCCGGCACCACACAGTGTAGATGGACCATCGTATTCCTCTTATCCTGAGGAACCTCAGACTGTGCGGGACGGTACCGGACCATCGTATTCCTCTTATCCTGAGGCCCCTCAGACTGTGCAGGACGGTGCCGGACCATCGTATTCCTCTTATCCTGAGGAACCTCAGACTGTGCGGGACGGTGCCGGACCATCGTATTCCTCTTATCCTGAGGAACCTCAGACTGTGCAGGACGGTGCCGGACCATCGTATTCCTCTTATCCTGAGGAACCTCAGACTGTGCGGGACGGTGCCGGACCATCGTATTCCTCTTATCCTGAGGAACCTCAGACTGTGCGGGACGGTGCTAGACCATCTTATTCCTCCTATCCTGAGGAACCTCAGACTGTGTGGGACGGTGCTGTCTTTCCAACACATAGAAGGTTTCCATGTCCTGAGTGCGGGAAATGCTTTTCAAAGAAGTCCAGTCTTTCCACACATCAGAGATCACACACGGGGGAGAAGCCTTTTTCCTGTTTTGTGTGTGGAAAATGTTTCTCAATGAAGTCCTATCTTTCCACACATCAGAGATCACACACAGGGGAGAAGCCTTTTTCCTGTTCTGAGTGCAGAAAATGTTTTTCACAGAAGTCCCATCTTTACACACATCAGAGATCTCACACGGGGGAGAAGCCTTTTTCCTGTTCTGAGTGCGGAAAATGTTTTTCACAGAAGTTCCATCTTTCCACACATCAGAGATCTCACACGGGAGAGAAGCCCTTTTCCTGTTCTGAGTGTGGGAAATGTTTTTCAGATAAGTCTTATCTTTCCACACATCAGAGATCTCACATGGGGGAGAAGCCTTTTTCCTGTTCTGAGTGTGGAAAATGTTTTTTAACAAAGTCCAAGCTTTCCACACATCAGAGATCTCATACGGGGGAGTGGCCTTTTTCCTGTTCTGAGTGCGGAAAATGTTTTTCAAATAAGTCCAGTCTTTCCACACATCAGAGATCTCACACGGGGGAGAAGCCTTTTTCCTGTTCTGAGTGCGGAAAATGTTTTTCAGTGAAGTTCCTTCTTTCCAAACATCAGAGATCTCACACGGGGGAGAAGCCTTTTTCCTGTTCTGAGTGTGGGAAATGTTTTTCAGATAAGTCCAGTTTTTCCAAACATCAGAGATCTCACACGAGGGAGAAGCCTTTTTCCTGTTCTGAGTGCGGGAAATGTTTTTCAGTGAAGTCCTGTCTTTCCACACATCAGAGATCTCACACGGGGGAAAAGCCTTATTCCTGTTCTAAGTGCGGGAAATGTTTTTCAGATAAGTCCAATCTTTCTAGACACCAGAGATCTCACACGAGGGAGAAGCCGTATTCCTGTTCTGAGTGCAGGAAATGTTTTTCAGTGAAGTTCAATCTTTCCAAACATCAGATATCTCACACGGGGGAGAAGCCGTATTTCTGTTCTGAGTGCGGAAAATGTTTTTCACAGAAGTTCAATCTTTCCAAACATCAGAGATCACACGTGGGGGAGAAGCCTTTTTCCTGTTCTGAGTGTGGGAAATGTTTTTCAGAGAAGTCCAGTCTTTCCAGACATCAGAGATCTCACACGGGGGAGAAGCCGTATTCCTGTCCTGAGTGAGGGAATTGTTCCTCACTGAAGTCCTGTCTTCCTGTACATCAGGGGTCCCACACAACCCCTCGAGGCGTATTAGTGAGTGCGGGAAGTGTCTTGTATGTGAATGTTGCTGGACATGTGGGGAAGAAGCACACCCTGATATACGGGTGAAACCTCGAAAAATTAGAATATGGTGCAAAAGTTCATTTATTTCACTAATGCAACTTAAAAGGCGAGACTAATATATGAGAGAGACTCATTACATGCAAAGCAAGAGGGTTCAAGCCGTGATTTGTCATTATTGTGATGATTGTGGCTTCCAGCTCATGAAAACCCCAAATCCACAATCTCAGAAAATTCCAATATTCCATGCAATCAATAAAACACGGATTGTACAGAGAAGGATATGGCACCTCTGAAAGTAGAAGCTGCGTATTAATTGTGTGAAAATAGTGCAGCGCTGCGTATCTATAAATCTTATATAAACAAATAATTATACATTCCATAAAACTATTTATGAAAAAAGAAAAGAAATAAATGATAAAAAAACAGTTCATATGGAGGTTTCCAAAGCTGTCACCGCTGTGAAAAATCCTATTTAAATGGATCCAATATTCAGTGCGCACCCCCAACTGCTAAAATGCATGCTCACCTCAAGGGTGAGTATAAAACTCATAGACAGATCACTCCTCGTGTCCGATCACGATCCCTCCACTTTACCAATGGTAGTAATTCCTACAGTCTCCAGACTGCACCTCTGTGTGGGGAATCAACGTATAAATTGTCTCCAAACACCACCTTCCTCCATTCACTTATTAATAATCACTTCTATATCCCGGGGGGAAGGACATGAAAGAAAAAACACAAGTACCATAGTGCTCTCTGCTTCTGAATTTATTATAAAACCCCCCCCTAAAAAGTTAAGCAGGAACAAAAATTGTCTCTGGACAGCCGCACTCTGAACAAATTGTCACCTTTATTAAAAGAAGGACAGCACTACAAGTCACAGCAAAATAAAACCCGACTGCTGACGTGTTTCGCACTGAAACTAGTGCTTAGTCATAGCGAGAGTCCCCTAAAAAGTTACACTTACAAGAAATAACAATAAAAACAGCACGTATCAAATCACCAGCTCATTCATTCCTCCTCCAGACTCCCGCTCCTTGGTTTCCTCCATTCTTCCTCCAGACTCCGGCTCCTTGGTTTCCTTCATTCTTCCTCCAGACTCCGGCTCCTTGGTTTCCTCCATTCTTCCTCCAGACGCTGGCTCCTTGGTTTCCTCCATTCCTCCTCCAGACTCCCGCTCCTTGGTTTCCTCCATTCTTCCTCCAGACTCCCGCTCCTTGGTTTCCTCCATTCTTCCTCCAGACTCCGGCTCCTTGGTTTCCTCCATTCTTCCTCCAGACTCCGGCTCCTTGGTTTTCTCCATTCTTCCTCCAGACTCTGGCTCCTTGGTTTCCTCCATTCTTCCTCCAGACTCCGGCTCCTTGGTTTTCTCCATTCTTCCTCCAGACTCCCGCTCCTTGGTTTCCTCCATTCTTCCTCCAGACTCCGGCTCCTTGGTTTCCTCCATTCTTCCTCCAGACTCCCGCTCCTTGGTTTCCTCCATTCTTCCTCCAGACTCCGGCTCCTTGGTTTCCTCCATTCTTCCTCCAGACTCCGGCTCCTTGGTTTTCTCCATTCTTCCTCCAGACTCTGGCTCCTTGGTTTCCTCCATTCTTCCTCCAGACTCCGGCTCCTTGGTTTCCTCCATTCTTCCTCCAGACTCCGGCTCCTTGGTTTCCTCCATTCTTCCTCCAGACTCCGGCTCCTTGGTTTCCTCCATTCTTCCTCCATACTCCAGCTAATTGGTTTCCTCCATTCTTCCTCCATACTCCAGCTCATTGGTTTCCTCCAAATGAGATGAAAAATTGACTCTCATCAGAAAAGAGGACTTTGGACCCCTGAGCACCAGACCAGGTGTGTTTTTCTTTAGCCCAGGTAAGACTCTTCTGACGTTGTTTGTTGGTCAGGAGTGGGGTGACAAGAGGAATATGACATTTGAAGCCCATGTCCAGGACCCGTCTGTGTGTGGTGCTCTTGATGCTCTGACTCCAGCCTCAGTCCCCTCCTTGTGAAAGTCCCAACACTTCTGATTGGCCTTTTCCTGACGATCCTTTCCAGGCTGCGCTCATCCCTGCTGCTTGTGCACCTTTTTCTTCCACACTTTTCCCTTCCACAGAACTTTCTATTAATGGGCTTTGATACGGCACTTTGGGAACATCCAACTTCTTTTACAATTATCTTTTTTGAGGCTTTCCCTCCTTATGGAGGGTGTCAATGATGGTTTTCTGCACAACTGGCAGGTCAGCAGTCTTTCCAATGATTGTGATTCCTACTGAACCAGACAGAGACCATTTAAAGGCTCAGGAACTCTTTGCAGGTGTTATGTCTTCATTATCTGATTAGAGGGGGACACTTTACGCCGAGAATATTCCACCTTTTCACAATATTGGAATTTTCTGAGATTGTGGATTTGGGGTTTTCATGAGCTGGAAGCCACAATCATCACAATGATGACAAATCACGGCTTGAACCCTCTTGCTTTGCATGTAATGAGTCTCTCTCATATATTAGTCTCGCCTCTTAAGTTGCATTAGTGAAATAAATGAACTTTTGCACGATATTCACATTTTTCAAGTTTCACCTGTACACCTCAGATATACTCCATGGCTGATCTTCATCATGTAAGAAACACTTCATAAGGAGATCAGAGTTCACCAAAGACATGGATGAAGTGTTGTACCATGTTGGCCATTGATAGCAGTAGAAAAATAAAAATGGAGTCATTCCCTCTCATTGGCTGAGTACATTTTGTGGGGGAAGATTTCACAGACATTTAGGGATCTATTATAAAACAAATTGTAGAATGAATGTGACACGCGTTCCTCCAATCATGACAAATATTGGATCATCGGCTCCATCTAGTGGCAAAAATCTGGCCCTGTGGTTTTAATACCGACCATTGACGTAAAACAGAAAATACCTCCTTTGGCCATTAGATGGCGCTAAGTACCATAGAAATTATCTCCATCTAGTGGCCAAATGCAATCATTTCCATTGTAAATGAATGGAAACCGTTCGACCAGCACAGCAAATATCCTAATAACATTCATCTTTCCCCCATTCACACAGAAGGAATGTACATGGACTTTCCCCGGGGGAATTGCTAGGCACATATTTTATGAATAGACCCCTAAATGTCAGGAGACGTTTATATAAAGATGGGAAGTATGGAGCAGATAAATGAATAGACCTCCTAGCAATGTTATTACCAGGCTGCAGCTAGGGGGAGCTCTAATGTGTGAGCACAGCAGAGTGATCCCATCTAGCTCACATTAACCCTTTCACTGTCACAAGTTTTTGCAGATTTTGGGCCTGAAGATTAGATAAAACCCCCAAACATATATTATGTGATAGCAGAGGCCCTGGAGAATAAAATGGTGGTGATTGTTAAGGTGTTCCTCGTACACAAATTCCCCCTTAATTTCCGGGTTTATTTTCTCCTTTTCCCCCATTTTCGATGGTGTGATCTTTTCTACAATACTTTGTTATAATAATGTAACACGTTGTGTATTGAATTTTACGACTCCGCCTCCACATTCCAGACAAGTCATTTTCCTGACCAATCGCATTTCTACCTTTTTACTATTTCCTGATTCTATGACTGTAATCTGTAAAAAGTAAAAATTATAAAAAAAAAAAGTATTGAAGAGTAAAAAAAAGTTGTGTGTGTCGGTGGAATGAGTCAGGAGTATATCATATACAGAGGTCAGGAGTATATCATATACAGGGGTCAGGAGTATATCATATACAGAGGTCAGGAGTATATCATATACAGGGGTCAGGAGTATATCATATACAGTGGTCAGGAGTATATCATATACAGGGGTCAGGAGTATAACATATACAGGGGTCAGGAGTATATCATATACAGAGGTCAGGAGTATATCATATACAGAGGTCAGGAGTATATCATATACAGGGGTCAGGAGTATATCATATACAGGGGTCAGGAGTATATAATATACAGAGGTCAGGAGTATATCATATACAGTGGTCAGGAGTATATCATATACAGGGGTCAGGAGTATATCATATACAGTGGTCAGGAGTATATCATATACAGGGGTCAGGAGTATATCATATACAGTGGTCAGGAGTATATCATATACAGGGGTCAGGAGTATATCATATACATTGGTCAGGAGTATATCATATACGGGGGTCAGGAGTATATCATATACATTGGTCAGGAGTATATCATATACAGGGGTCAGGAGTATATCATATACAGTGAACAGGAGTATATCATATACAGGGGTCAGGAGTATATCATATACAGGGGTCAGGAGTATATCATATACAGGGGTCAGGAGTATATCCTATACAGAGGTCAGGAGTATATCCTATACAGGGGTCAGGAGTATATCATATACAGTGGTCAGGAGTATATCCTATACAGAGGTCAGGAGTATATCCTATACAGGGGTCAGGAGTATATCATATACAGTGGTCAGGAGTATATCATATACAGGGGTCAGGAGTATAACATATACAGGGGTCAGGAGTATATCATATACAGAGGTCAGGAGTATATCATATACAGAGGTCAGGAGTATATCATATACAGGGGTCAGGAGTATATCATATACAGGGGTCAGGAGTATATCATATACAGAGGTCAGGAGTATACCATATACAGTGGTCAGGAGTATATCATATACAGGGGTCAGGAGTATATCATATACAGAGGTCAGGAGTATATCATATACAGGGGTCAGGAGTATATCATATACAGTGGTCAGGAGTATATCATATACAGGGGTCAGGAGTATATCATATACATTGGTCAGGAGTATATCATATACGGGGGTCAGGAGTATATCATATACATTGGTCAGGAGTATATCATATACAGGGGTCAGGAGTATATCATATACAGTGAACAGGAGTATATCATATACAGGGGTCAGGAGTATATCATATACAGGGGTCAGGAGTATATCATATACAGGGGTCAGGAGTATATCATATACAGGGGTCAGGAGTATATCACATACAGGCGTCAGGAGTATATCTCATACAGGGGTCAGGAATATATCATATACAGGAGTATATCATATACAGGGGTCAGGAGTATATCATATACAAGAGTATATCATATACAGAGGTCAGGAGTATATCATATACAGGGGTCAGGGTCTTCTACTGACATTAATTAGAGAGAAAAGTCTCTCCTGTACGGTTCTCTCCTTGACATATCGTAGAATGAAGCCGTATTGTTCTTTCAGTGTTACCATTAGATATGTGCCTTCCCGTTCATAACAAATGTATTTTCATACGAAAATTTTCATTTTCGTACCTGCGGAATAATGTGTAAATACAACAAAATGAAAGCACCAAAATACGAAAACGACGGGATTACGAATAAGCCGCATAACGAACAAGCGCAAATACTAACGAACAATCCGACGATATTACGGAAATACGACAAAACGGCAGCTGTTTGCTGGGTGCAGTGGCAGCGTATATGATGGCAAGCTCCACTCTCCCACCAACTCTACCTCTCGCCCCTCCCGGGTGCCGAGTACATAATTCGTGCAGTGGGCGGGGCTGTTAAGCATCTCTCCTCCTCCGCCCGCCCGCTCGAGATATTTTCAACTGTGGCCGAGTACATAATTAGTGCGGTGGGCGGGGCTGTTAACAGTCTCTCCCCCTCCGCCCCGCCCTCTCGCTCAAGATGAAACTCGGCCCGAGTACAGAATTAGTGTGGTGAGCGGGGCTATTACCAGTCTCTCCCCCCGCACTCCCACTCTTTTGAGAGACTTCTGCCCAGCCTCCTGGGATTCATGACAAACATCTCCCAGGAGGCATAGCAGGGCTGGATGACGCAACAAAACTGCTGCGCCGCGGCGGGCGAAATATACTCACTGGAATAACACGGTGAGTTTAAAAACAAAACAAAAAACATTCCAAATGTATTTAAGGGGGCAGTGCTAAATACAATACAATTAAGTTTAAAAATAGGGTGGAGCTCTGCTTTAAGAAAAGACCAAAAAAACGGATTTATAAAACACACAAATGAAAATATGAACATACGACTCAAAATGCGAACAGAAAATGGATTCAAAATACAGAATGCAAATCATTGACGAAAATGATTGTCTAACAAGTAACGAACATGAATTAGACAGAATAACGAACCATCCCGCATGTACGAAAATAAAACGGTAACCAAAATACGAAACGATCGGAATACGAAAAAATCGCGTCGTACGAAAAACGAACAGGAAAACGGGCGTCTTACGAAAAACGAACGGAAATGAACCTACGGAACGATACGAAACAGAACAAAATAATACAAATTTTTTTTTGGTGCACATGTCTAATAATATCTCTATATCACCGTCGGCTTGTTTATTGATGTGAAAGTACTGATCTATCTCTCGTTGTACTTCCTCTGATATCTCGGGGGTCTGCAGGAGGCTTTCATTTAATCTCCAGAATCTAGTCCTGGAGTTTGGGGGCTCTGAAAGTCGGTATGTCAACTCAATCGGTGTATGGTCTGACCATGTAATCACGCCAAGTGTTGTACTTTGAACTGCCTGTAAATGTGTATGTGGAATCAAAAAATAATCTATACGTGATTAGAGTTAATGGGGAGAGGAATAGAACGTGTAGTCTCTCTCGTCTGGATGTTGTAAACGCCAGACGTCGATCAGTTGAGCCTTATGGATAGTCTGTATCACTCGTTTACGAATACCGGAGGCGATGGAGGACGAAAATTAGGTATCTACATTGGGAAGTAACGGAACATTAAAGTTGCCCCCAAGAATCAACTGGCCTTCAAGAAATTCCATAAGGCGATTCATTGTTTGACTGAGAAAAAAATATTGATGATCATTTGGAGCATATATAGAAGCAAAGGTAATTTTTACTTCTCCTATAAGGCCTTTAATTAGGGTTGTCCCGATACCACTTTTTTAGGACCGAGTACAAGTACCGATACTTTTTATCAAGTTCTCGCCGATACTGATTACCGATACTTTTTTTTAAATCTCATGTGACAGTGGCACATGTGTCAGTATTTTTATTTATTTTTTACAATTTTTATTTTATTTATTTTTTTAAATAGTTTTTTAATTTTTTACATTTTTTTTTTTTACAATGCTTTATTTTTTTTAAGGGGGCGGGGGGAATGGACAGTGTGTTTTATTTTTTATTTTTTACAATACATTTTTTATTGCAATTCCCTTTTTTTTCCATATCAGCCCTGTTGGGGGGGTCTTTGGTGAGATATCAGGGGTCTTAACAGACCTCTGACATCTCCCCTCTGAGACAGGGAAAGGGACTAGGGATACAGATTCCCCAGTCCCTTTCTCAGCAGCCTCAGCTGCGCTGAAAATGAAAGGAGAAAAGACAGCGGCTCCTCTCCATTCATAAACTGAAATATTGTAAACACGGTTTACGATGTTTCAGTTATGTGAATGGACAGAGTCAGTGATCACTGACTCTGTACATTCGGAAAAGGCCTACTGCCACTCTCCATCCTGACAGATCGAGGGGGTGGAGGAATAGATTGGAGGGGGACACGGTGGCAGCATGGAGATGGGGGGACACGGTGGCAGCAGCACGGAGATGGGGGGGACACAGCGGAAGCAGCACGGAGATGGGGAGACACAGCGGCAGCAGCACAGAGATGGGGGGACACGGCAACAGCAGCAAGGAGATTGGGGGGACACAGCAGCGGCAGCAGCATGGAGATGGGGGGACACGGTGGCAGCAGCAGCGGAGATGGGAGACACGGCAGCAGAGAGGCTGGACACGGAGGGGTACAGCAGCAGAATGGAGGAGGATAGAGGACAGTCAGCGGTGATTGGTGCTTGTAACTCCCCCATTGCACTAATCACCGCTGACTGTCCAGGTATCGGGTGAAGTATCAGAGCTTTTGCCTGAGTACAAGTACTCAGGCAAATGCTCGGTATCAATCCCGATACCGATACTAGTATCGGTATCGGGACAACCCTACCTTTAATAAACAAAAAAACGCACTTCTGGGTCTATCAGGGTATCCTGATTCAGCCATTGAAGTCAACTCGATAGTAATATTGACACACCCTTAGTTTTGGCTAATGTATTCATAGAATGGTACAGTATGCAACTGGACAGTATCTGTTCTTTAAAATGAGATGTTTATTGCTTCTGGAGTGCGTCTCCTGGATAAATGCTACATCTGTATGTAGACGTCTCAGATCATTCAGCAGTATACCTCTCTTTTCAGGGGTATTTAATAGTGTTGCTCACGAATATTCGCATTGCGAATATTCGTTACGAATATTGCATATTCGTGTATTCGCGAATAAATCGAATATCGTGGTGAATATTCGCTATTGCGAATATTTATATTTTTTCAAATTTATTTTTAAAACAGATCACATCCTAGTGATCTCCATCGACGTCTAAAAGCATTGCTGTGCTGATTAGAGAGAGACCCTGGGCCGAGTAGCTGAGGCGATCCTTTTATGTTGCCGAATATTCGCAATGCGAATATTCGCGAATACTTTCTCTGCCCTTCTGTGTTTTGTGTATAAAAAAAAATAAAAAAAATTGCTTTAGTTTAGTCAGATAAGTTTGTGTAAGTAGAGTTAGTGTTTAGTGCATATTACCGTGTTTCCCCGAAAATAAGACACCGTCTTATATTTTTTTTTCCTCAAGAAATCACACTATGGCTTATTTTCGGGGGGTGTCTTATTTTTATTACAGAAAATAAAGGTTGCCTACCTGAACCACACTTGCGCTTCTTAGCATTTCCTCTGTCCACCTGTTGATTGAGATTATCGTATTCTGCACGCCATTTTTGGACCATTCGGATATCCAACTTCTTCTCTTTGCAAAAAGCCATAAGATTCTTGCCTCGGGAGTCCTCCACAATTCCTTTCTTGTACTCAACAGAATAACTCTTTCTTTTTGCACTCATCTTGTCTGGTTGATACTACAAGATATCACTACAAGATTCGACACTACATCTTATTTTCGGAGATTCGACACTACATCTTATTTTCGGAGATTCGACACTACATCTTATTTTCGGAGATTCGACACTACATCTTATTTACGGAGATTCGACACTACATCTTATTTTCGGAGATTCGACACTACATCGCTACGTCTTATTTTCGGAGGGGTGTCTTATATTTCTATCTTGCGTCGAAATCCCGCTACGGCTTATTTTCGGAGTACGTCTTATTTTCGGGGAAACACGGTAGTTTAGTAATCCAGGAAATGATCTCCGTTTTCGCGTGTTGACGAGAATTTCGCAATCAATTTTCGCATTCGCATTAGCGAAATTTCGCATTTGCATTAGCGAAATTTCGCAATTTTTTTTTTGATAAAATATCACGAATATTCGATATTAACGAATATTTCGCGAATATTCTTCTATATATTCGTAAAAATATCGCGAAATCGAATATGGCGTATTCCGCTCATTACTAGTATTTAATCCTTTAGCATTTAACAAAAGTATTTTAATAGTATCCATCTCAGGGTAGGGGATACCATTTAGGGAGAAAAAGTAGGAAAGGACAAAAAAAAGGAAGGGAAAAGTAGGCCCCAGAATCTATACAACTTTCTGGGGTCTATACACTATGATCATCGAGGGTGGGAGTCCTCCGGCGTCCACCCTAGAGACCACTTAGCAATTTGTTTTATGCACTCTGCTCCTTTGAGCTATGGAGCACTGTCCTATTGGGGGGAAGTAGTTGAACACTGCCGCGGCGGATGAGCTATCGACATTCTCCACTGACCTCGCTATATAATTGGTTAACCGGAAAAAAGACAAAAACAAAAACAAAGAGAGCTGTGCTATAATTATAGCTTTTGTCCCATTGCCTCATCTTCTCTAAAGATCATTAGTTAGTTTCATGCATAGTATAATTTTTAACCTAAAGAGGGGTAACGATTTAACTTTTTCTTTTCTTTCCTTCTCTGTAACAAAGAAAAAAAAAAACACAACAAAACAGGAAAATAAAAACAAGAATAGAAAACAAAAATGAAAAAATGAGAAGACCAGGGAACCGAAGGAAAAAAAAGAGGATCGGGGGAATGAGAGAAGACAAAAAACAAAACAAAAGAAAAAGTAATAAAATAAAGAAATACTCCATACCCAAAAAGGGGGGGAGGAGATCTAATCTATCCTACCCCCTTCTCTACCATGTAGTTCCATTCCAGCATCTCCCCTATTGATGTAATATTGGGTGTGCCTTATGTGCTGTATGTGGGGATTACATATCCCTTCCCTGTATTCTAACTTTAATTATTCACCTTCTATCTCTCCACTTCTTCTCCCCCCCAAAAAAAATATCCCCAGTATCTATATGTATTTACAGTGTGTTTTGTGTCTGTCTCTTCTTCACCCCACCTCTCACTATTGACCCTCTAAGGCCCCTTTCACACGGGGCAGATCAGTAATGATCCACCTCCGTATGTCCGTAAGCTCAGCGGGGATCGTTCCATAGATCCCCACTGAGCTGGCGGATGACAGGGCAGTCCCCACACACTGTGCAGGGACCGCCCTGTCTTTTCTCCGCTCTCCCCTATGTTGGGATCGGATGAACACGGACCGCATGTCCGCGTTCATCGGATCTGATCCACAGGCAGAAGAAAAAATAGGATCTTCTTCCATCTGCAAAATAGGATCTTTGCGGGATGGGTGATTACGGGTGTCAGAGGATGTTTATACACTGACACCCGCAATCACATAGGGACCAATGTATGTCCCCTTTTTCATCAGCAAACGGAAGCGTCCTATTAGTTGTCCTTGTCGGTGAATGTGTATCTTCATATATAATCTAGTGTCACCCCCATGTCCAACTCTTCTCCTACATATATGTATCATCCTCTAATCATAATATTACCCTTCATCCTAAACAAAAACAAAAAGGTATCTCTCCCCCCCCCACCCCCACCCGATAGTCCGACCCCAGGACTTGTCACTTAAATATATATTTATTCAACACTTCAATGCTATTTTCCTTTGCAAAAAAAAAGAAGAAGACAATATAGAACAATCAATAAGAGCAAGATAGGGAAAGAAAAAGGGAAAACACAAAAAAACCATCAATAGTTCCCCTCCATGGCTTCTGGAACAAAAAAATATATTTTATAATTTTCAGTCCTTAGAGTGACGATCCAATCCTTTCATTGTCTAAGCTCCATCTCCGAATTCCCAGGATGAGTCCACAGAGGAAAAAGGCAGAACATTACCATATAGATTATACTTTTTCACTTTTATCATTAAAAAGGAACATATCTCCTGAGCTTTAATGCCTTAAACCAGAGCTCATTCTTTAGAGCCTCTATCACCAAAAAGGGAGAAGGGGGGGGGAGCACGGGGACCAGCAAAAAGGAGTATAAGGATATACAGTACATACACACACAGCACAAGGCCGTGTTCACACTACCAGATGTTTCTCTGGGCTGCAGTTCCTCTGAGCTTCACAAGGTGGTGATCTCACTTCTACCATAGAGAAAGGAAGTCTCTATGAAAGACAGGAAGTGATGTCAGGTACAGACAGGAAGTTCTTGGTGAGAGGTGAGTCGGGAGGAAGTAGTGAGGAGACGTTGCTGGAAGAGGCAGCAGAGGAGGTAATACGATCTTATTTTCTATTTACACCCAGTAACCCCGTCATGTCCGTCCTCTTCCTCCATAGTCACTGTGACGTCTTTTATCTCCAGCAGGTGATGATACACACATATATAGTGTGGAGACCTAGATTAACCCCTTCAGGGGCAGAACATTTCCCCATAGAGAATTCTCTTAATTTTGGAGATGTGTCACATTTCCCACCAATCACCTTCTCACCTCCTCAGTCTATACTAACGGATTATACCACTTTTATTGGGGATGGGGGGTTTCTATAGACATAAAGGGTTAGATGTGCCTGGACACTAAAACCATTACAAATGCTAAAAGTAATGTTCCTTTATATGTAATTCTTACATGATAGAACCCCTCATATTATCCCCCATACACACCCATCCTAATATTGTACAACCAGTACAGTCCTCATCATTCTCTCTTATCAATTATTGGTCTACAGGTAACCTGTATACATCACATGACCAACGAGGATGGAGGAGGACTGGAGTCACATGACTGAGAGGATACTAAACCTCACCCTGGAGATCATCTACCTGCTGACCGGAGAGGTGAGGAGGATTCTGGGAGGTCACATGACATCACTCTTTATCTCTATTAATAATACACAGACCTGACCGGAGAGGTGAGGAGGATTCTGGGAGGTCACATGACATCACTCTTATCTCTATTAATAATACAGACCTGACCGGAGAGGTGAGGAGGATTCTGGGAGGTCACATGACATCACTCTTATCTCTATTAATAATACAGACCTGACCGGAGAGGTGAGGGGGATTCTGGGAGGTCACATGACATCACTCTTATCTCTATTAATAATACACAGACCTGACCGGAGAGGTGAGGAGGATTCTGGGAGGTCACATGACATCACTCTTATCTCTATTAATAATACACAGACCTGACCGGAGAGGTGAGGGGGATTCTGGGACTCTAACATGATATTCCTATTGATTCTCCAATACAGAGATTTCCTCTTGTGAAGTCAGGTGATCACATGACCATCACAGTGCCTCCATGTGACTCCCTAAAACCCGAGAGACACAACATGGAGAAGATTCTAGAAGTCACCAAGAAGATGATGGAGCTGCTGACAGGAGAGGTGAGGAGGATTCTGGGACATTATCCAGTAACAGACAAGGGGTGTGTCTGGATGGTGACTGTATCATTGTGTGTGTCAGGTTCCTATAAGGTGTCAGGATGTCACTGTCTATTTCTCCATGGAGGAGTGGGAGTATTTAGAAGGACACAAGGATCTCTACAAGGACGTCATGATGGAGAATCAGCCGCCCCTCACATCACCGGGTAAGAGGAGACTTTATTGTAAAGGAGAGAGCAGTACGGAGGCTCCACCTAGATCCCCCATCATCTGATAAACACATAGAAACAATGGATTCAGTCAGTGTGTGTGTTTCCTACAGATGGATCCAGTAATGGGAACCCACCAGAGAGATGTCCCCGTCCTCTGTATTCCCGGGATTCCACACAGGAAGGTCACACCATCCCCCACCATCACCAGGTAGATGAGGAACAATCACTGATCGTAACATTAGGATCTGTACATTATCTGCATTGTTACCATTGATTTCATTTTTATTCTATATTCAGAGTGGAGACCTGAGAGATCCTAAAGTTGAGGTGAAAAAAGAAGAGACGTATGTGAGGGATGATCAGGAGGATGGAATAATGAGGCTAATTTTAGAGGACGGCACTCTTGCAGAGTTCAGCACAGGTGGGTCATTAACACTAAATCCATTCCTCCACCCATACTGCTCACTGATTGGTCCAGAGTAGGGTGGGGACTGGGTGATATCAGCCTGTAATCCCCTGGTCACTTTCCTGAGCTGTGTTCCCCGTCCTGTATTCCTGTATTTCTCTCTGATAATCTTCCTTCTCTGTGCTGCAGACACAGTTTATGTCTCTAGACTGGATTTATGGAGATTCTGGGGATCAGCAAAATGTTCCTTTTCAGCACAGTCGCTACTAGACCTAGGCACCTGGGGTATGTGGTTTGGTTGTTCTGCCCCATACCAAGTATGGCATGATCTCTGACAGAACAATTCTCCCGGGTTACTTGTTCTGTTGTCTGCTGGCTGTGCCGGGGGAGGGATATGTCTGTATAGTCTCAGACCCAAGTCACTGAGTGCAGTCTCAGGAGATGGGAGGCAGCGGTGTGGGATCTCTGCAACTTGTCTCATGTAAACATTTCATCTTCCACTGATTACTGAACACCAATATTATGAGTCCTGACTAGAGTTGAGCGGACACCTGGATGTTCGGGTTCGACGGGCTCGGCCAAACTTTGGATAAAAGTCCTGGTTCAGGACCCGCACTTGACCCCGAACCTCATTGAAGTCAATCGGGACCCAAACTTTTCAGTACTAAAATGTCTCTAAAAATGGCAGCAAAATGTTGGTAAGAGCATGGCAAGTACTCTGCAAACAAATGTGGATAGGGAAATAACTTAAAATAACAGTAAATAGTACATAAAAAAATAAAATCTTGACCTAGGAGGACGAGGTCCATATGGAGTAGGAGGTTGAACCACCGGAGAAAAAACTGCAAAATATATTTTTCTTACCTCGTCTTTCAGGACAGCACCTGGAGAGAGCGCAGCTCCACTCACTTCCCAGGAAACACTGCAGTTGATCCTTTAAATCCTGGACACTTCCACCATGGCCTGAGTTGTAGTGTTTTTCCTCCGGCCATGGTGGAAGCGCTGCAGGGAACCAGGGGTGTGCTGCACTCCCTCCAGGTGGAGGTGGAATAGGCATACCTGTAGTGGGTTTTGTTTTTTTCTATAGGTCAGCCCAACATCCTCCCTGATGGGTGGAGGATGATTTGGTGCCTCTTCCTCTTCCAGCCCGGTGAGGGTAGAGGCCGGCGGGGGTCCTGCTCCGATAGGCCGGGCGGCATGGTTGAGAGGTTCTCTGGACAAGCCTTTCCTCCTTAGCTGGTCCGGTCCGAGTGGCGGGTGACGTCACTGCCTGACGGGGTGGGGCTTCCGGCTGTGCGTGGCGGCTTCTGGTTCCAGCCGCTAGAACGCAGGGGGAGGAGGCGGCCTCGGCGGTGCATTACCCGGTCATCGTGACGGTGAAAAGACCGGGAAAATTTGAACTCAAAAACATCCGGACGCTGCTGCAACGCTGAGCGATTGGAGAACGCAGAGGTGGTGGGGACAGGAGCCACAAGCACTAGCCCGGCCCAGGTAGGAGAGACAGTGGTCTCTAAAATACTTTGCCTGGGTTATCTATGTCCCTCCCTTTCTCTCTTAAGGGAGAAGGGAGCCTGTTTTCACTCTCACAGGTGACATCGCAGAGAGAGTATTTTGTTTGTTGGCAGCAGTGATGGGAAATGGTTTGATGTTGTTCACTGTTGTTGTTTGATGATCCAGGGGGTCCGAGGCACAAATATTAACAAAGTGTTTGTTGGTTGGTGCTTTTCAGAAATCAAAGGAGAAATTTAAAGGTCCTATCCCTCCCCCTAAAAAGCGGTGTGCATCTTGTAAAACGTCCCTTGGATCTTGGCACAAACCGCTATGCAGGACTTGCAATGCAGATTTGGTTAGAGAGGAGGCTGGTACTAGTACACCCTCTAGCCAAACTAACGAAACGCTGGTTTCTTTCCGGAAGGAATTACAAGATATTTTTCAATCCTTCCGTTCCTATCTGGATAGTCGTCCGGTAACGCAGACAATGTCTAGCGCCCCTCCCCCCCCCCCAGTACACACACTCCCTCACTGAGGGGGACGGTTAGTGAGTCTGAGGAGGAGGAACAGAAAAGTGTAGCTTCGGGGTCATCTGAGGAAGAAGTTGAAAAGAAAGAGACGTCCTCCTCACGCTATAAGCTGTCTTTAGATGAGGTGAATGACCTTTTAAAGACCATGCATACTACCCTCAATATTAGGGAGGATAAGGCCCATTTGTCCCTGCACGACAAAATGTACCGGGGTATGGATGAAGTCAAACGTCGAGTATTCCCGGTACATAAGGTGTTGACGGAATCCATTAAATGGGAATGGACCGATCCTGAGAGGGCCCCCTTTTTTTCTAGATCTCAAAAGGAGATTGCCGTTTGATGAAGATCAGGCACAAGTCTGGAACAAGAAGCCCAAACTTGATGCATCCTTTTCTAAAGTATCACGTAACACAGACTTGGCTTTTGAGGACATGGGGACATTAAAGGATACCATGGACAAGAGAGCCGACTCATTATTGAAAAAAGCCTGGGATTCTACACTGGCTAATCTCAAACCAGCAATGGCTTCTACGATAGTAGCCAGAAACCTGGAACATTGGCTAGAACAACTAAAAGGCCATATTGAGGCAGGAACCTCTCGCAAAGATCTACTAGAATCTCTGCCAGTCATACAGAGAGCAGAAGGCTACATGGCAGACGCCTCGGCCGAGTCAGTAAGGATGTCCGCTAGATATTCGGCATTGATTAATTCAGCCAGAAGAGCACTATGGGTAAAAACATGGTCGGGTGATTCAGCCTCAAAGGCTAGGTTGTGTGGTTTACCCTTTGAAGGGGACCTAGTTTTCGGTCCTGGTCTTGGCGCAGTTCTAAAAAGAACGGCAGATAGGAAGAAAGCGTTTCCTTTTGAAAAAGCGGTGCCTCAAACTAAAAAGAATTTTCATCCTTTTCACCAGACCCAGGATTCAAAGGAAACAGGACAAAATAGATCTTGGCGGTCCCAGAGAGGTTGAGGGAAGCTCTGGATGTTGTTCCGTCCACCCAGCCAGCCCGCAAAGACCCAGTGACAGTCTCCCGGCTGTGGGAGGACGGCTCCAGTTGTTTCTTCCACAGTAGGAGGAGGCCACATCCAGTGCATTCGTACTCAAGATCATTTCGGAGGGCTACGCACTGGAGTTTTCAGAAAAACCCCCGTCCCGGTTTTATGTGACACAGTTGCCCAGAGATCAAGAAAAGTCTCTGGCAATGATGTCACTGATACAGGATTTTCTCATACAAAAGATAATCACCTCGGTACCTCAGCAAGAGCAAGGTCTCGGGTGTTATTCCCACGTGTCTTTGGTAAAGAAGCCGTCGGGAAAATTCTGATTGATACTGAACCCAAAGACACTAAACCGATCCATTCGATACAAGAAATTTCGAATGGACGCCATTTATTCGGTGAGAAAGCTTCTTCCTGCAGGATGCTTCCTTGCCTCCATAGAACTGAGGGACGCATACCTGCATGTGCCAATAAAGACTGCATCTCAATGTTACCTACGCTTGGCAATCAGAACAAGGAAGGTGGTGAAACATTTTCAGTTCAGGGGCCTCCCCTTCGGTCTTTCCTCCTCCCCCAGGATCTTTACAGAGGTTGTGGCGGAGGCCCACTCAGACTGGAGGGAGTGTCTGTGATACCTTATTTGGATGACCTCCTGTTATTCTCCAGTTCAAAAGACCTATTATACAGGGATTTGAGGAGGACTCAGAGCCATTTAGAGGGTTTGGGTTGGATTCTAAACAAGGAGAAATCAAACCTAATTCCCTCTCAAGTAATACCTTTCCTGGGCTACGTCCTAGATTCTGTACAGGAAATAATCTTCCTTCCAGAAGAAAAGATAGTAAAGGTACAAGCAGTGGTAAAGGGAGTACAGACAAATCTATTGGTGTCTGTTCGGGCAGCCATGTCCACACTGGGACTTCTCACAGCCTCTATCCAAGCAGTTCAGTGGGCCCGCCTCCATGCAAGAGACCTCCAATAGGCGATTTTACAAAATTGGACCTACGGAGAGTCACTGGAGAAATAGTTCAGAATCCCATCTCCAGTAAAAAGAAAGCTGTGGTGGTGGAGGACACAGGCAAACCTGAATCTAGGTCTTTTTGTGGACCTTCCCCACGACAAAACGACGGATGCAAGCTCCTGGGGGTGGGGCGCACATCTCGAGGGCCAGATGGCCCAAGGATCCTGGTCAAGGGAGGAGTCCAGGAAGTCCTCCAATTGGAGGGAACTAAGAGCCATTTTTTGGGAATGTGGGCCTTCAGTCAGATAATCCGGGACCAACACATCCAAGTATTGTCGGTCAATGCCACGGCAGTGGCATATGTCTCAAAGCAAGGGGACACAAGAAACAGGTGTCTCCTGAGCCTAGCCTTGCAAACTCTGTCCTGGGCAGAGGACAATGTTGCATCTCTGACCGCAGTACACCTGAAGGGCACCCTGAATCACCTAGCAGACTTTCTAAGCAGAAGGAGAGTGCTGGAGTCCGAGTGGAGCCTAAACCCGGAGGTTTTTCAGGAAATAATAGGCAGGTGGTGAACTCCCCAAATAGACCTGTTTGCATCCCAAACAAATGCAAAGGTTCCACTTTTTTTCTCCCTCAACAGACTGGACCAAGCGGAGGGCCTAGATGCACCGGCTCAGCACTGGTCCTTCCGCTTGTGCTACGCCTTCCCCCCCGGTACAAATGATCCCGTTGGTACTCAAGAAGTTACAGGGAGAAAGGACAACTTTAATTCTAGTAGCCCCATATTGGCCCAAGAGTTCCTGGTTCTCAGTCCTGTTGAAGCTAGCAGTAGAGGCTCGCTGGCTACTACCAATCAGAAGGGACCTACTTTCTTAGGGTCCCCTTCTACATCCAGACATAGGTCGTCTAAAGCTTGCGGCCTGGTTACTGAGGAGCAAATCCTGAAAAATAAGGGTTTGTCCATTCGTTTAGTTGATACTCTGCTAAGCAGCAGAAAAGAAGTTACCAGAGCTATTTATTTTAAGACCTGGAAGGTTTGTAATTCCTGGTGTGATTCTAAAAAATGCTCCCCACAGGTCAATCTCTCTGTCCTAGAACTTTTGCAGGACGGGATGGATAAAGGTCTAGCAGCCAATACCTTAAAAGCTCAGGTAGCGGCATTTTCAGTTTTTCTGGAGAGAAGGCTATCTCTAGACCCTTACATAATTAGGTCTTTCAAGGCACTAGCCAGGGCTAGGGCATTACCATTTAAGTTTTTTCACAAATGGGATTTATCTGTGGTTCTGAGAGGTCTGGCAAAAAGACCTTTTGAACCATCAGAATGAGCTTCTATTTCTATTTCTATCTAGTTTTGGACCTTGAAACTGTCTTTACTGGTAGCAGTCACCTCAGCTAGGTGGGTCAGTGAGCTCCAAGCGTTATCCATTTTGGAGCCTTTTTTGACAATCTTCCCAGATCGAATTGTTTTAAGGACAGACCCGGGTTTCCTGCCGAAGATGGCGTCAACATTCCATAGAACACAAGAGATAGTCCTACCTACTTTCTGTCCATCCCCTATGTAACGGAATGACCCGTGACAACCAAAGACTTTGGAAGGATGAGAGATACTCCTGTGCCGGCGGCACTAATAACTCCTGGGTCTAAGTCCACCCTGTGCCCTTTTGGGTGTAGGGTGGCTAATAGGATCATAATTCATGTATTCCATGAGACATTAATAATAATTCATGTTTGCAGGATGTCTTGAGATATCACAAGCTGTTGGCTATTCAATGTGGGCACACATGCTTTTGAAAGGTGTTAATTGCATCTACTCCTAGACATTACATTGTCTATTATATAAAGGTGTTAATTCAGGTTTGCTGCTAGACCTTTCAATTGTCTGATAACACGGTTTAAAGCCTATTGATGCCCAGGTGTCAAGACACTTTAGAGACAGTACGTCTGTCTAGATATGTGGATTGAGGTCAAGGCATTGTGTAATTGTATTTTGGAATGTGATAGATATCGTCAGTATTGGTGTCGAAATGTCTGCTAGAGAATTAGCCATAGTGTGTGAATAGGGGGGTGGAGATTACATTGTTCTGTGATTAACTGTAACATTCTGTACTAGATATATATAAGCAAGCTAAGAAGCTAATAAAGTGTTCATTCATTTGTAAACAAGTACAGAGCTTGTGTCTCGTCTTGATTATGGGAAATGGAATGGATCGTGTATGCAGGATTGTCGCAGTGTGTCTGATAAGCTTGTCGTGGGTGGATGAAAGGTCGTAAACGGTGGTGACCGTTACACCCTACTTGTCCAAAAGAAAGGGATTTCCACAGTTTGGATGTGAGATCTAGAGATCACAAAAGACTTTAGAAAATCCAATTCACTTTTTGTGGTATTCTCTGGGTCTCGTAAAGGCTACGGAGCTTCTAAAAACACCATTATTAGGTGGCTTCGGATAGCTATTCACAAAGCTTACAGGGCTGTGGAAATAGAACCTCCCACAGGGGTAGTGGCCCATTCAACAAGGGCAGTAGCAACGTCCTGGGCCGAACGAACTGGAGCTTCTCCGGAGCATATCTGTAAAGCAGCCACGTGGATGAGTTACTCCACCTTCACGCGCCATTACAGGATGGATTTGCTCGCAAACTTTTGGCAGGAAAGTTTTGCAAGCGGTGGTCCCACCCTAGAGTAAGTACTCGGTTATCATCTCCAGGTGCTGTCCTGAAAGACGAGGTGAGAAAACCTTAATTAGACTTACCGGAAACGGTCTTTCAGGACAGCACTGATAACCCTCCCTTTGTATTATAAATGCTAATGTGTATAGTTGCTATGTTCTGCTTATCTAATTTCAGCATGGCCGGAGGTACTCGGTAACAACTGAGGCCATGGTGGAAGTGTCCAGGATTTAAAGGATGAACTGCAGTGTTTCCTGGGAAGTGGGTCCTGAAAGACTCATACAAGTACCGTTACCGGTAAGTCTAACTAAGGTTTTTTGCCCTAAATGGGTGTTTTTTGAATAGCACAATAGAAGAACACTAGCTAAAGTGTTTATCTCACATGTACAGATATGGAGGAAACTCTGCAAACACTGGAGGAAACACTGCAAAATATTTTTTTTGCCCTAAATGGGTGTTTTTTGAATAGCACAATAGAAGAAAAGTATATAAAGTGTGTATCTCACAGAAACATATACAGTGCTGGTATAATTTGATTTCGGAAGCAGGACTGACTCCTATTTCTCTCCCTAAAATAAAAAGCAGGCAGGAACCTTTCCCTAAAGTAATTATCTAAAGTAGAGTGACTTGCTGTGCGATGTAGATCGCTGAGTAATGTGATTTCTGAAGCAGGACAGTCTGACTCCTATCTAATTCTCTCCCTCAGAAGAGCAGCAGCCTTTCCCTACCCTATCTAAAGCAGAGTGACAAGCTGTGCTGTGTGCCTCTAGCTTATATAGAGGCTGGGTCACATGCTGCACTGGCCAATCACAGCCATGCCCTTAGTAGGCATGGCTGTGATGGCTTCTAGGTCACACAAGTAAAACAAATGGTGATTGGCTGCCCTGCAGCGCGCCATTACATTGCCCAACACCGAACCCGAACTTACAGTAAATGGTTTGGGTACAAAAAATCCAAAATTCAGGTTTGCTCAACCCTAGTCTTGACCCTTACACTGTATAATTTATATTGTACACTACAATACTCCTGACCCCTGCACTATATACTCTATGTTGTACATTATATACTCCTGACCCCTGCACTATATACTCTATGTCACAGATGACAAACACAAGGCTCACGGGCTGAATCCGGCCCTCCAGGCCATTTCATGTGGCCCCTTAAACCTCTCCAGGCCTCCTATGGTCCTCCTCCAGACCCTGTACTTTCTGCTTTCCAACAATGCATCCAGCTTCTTCCCAGCAGCAGCATAAGGAAAAGGGGGTTGCATTGTGATGTAAGGGAGAGTGGGGGACTCAACTTCTGATGGTGGGGAGGCTGTTGACATCTAATATAAAGGGAAGGGGATGTGCTGGACATCTAATCTTATTGATACAACTGCCCTTTTGATAACAACCATAATGCTGATGCGGCCCACGGTGAAATTGAGTGTGACACCCCTGCTCTATGTTGTACATTACATCATTCTGATACTATACAATCCTAACTGTTGTATTCTATATAATAAGTTGTTGTCAGTACTGGATCCCTCTAGGACCCAGCGCACTCACCTGACACAGCCATGGCTAGGAAACACTGATTGGCCAGCTCTCCTTTAAAACACCTGTGTCTTCAACCAATCAGTGCTCGTGATAGAGTTACTCTTGCTTGCCTTGTGTGATCCAGCCTGACCTGTTGATCTGTAAACTTTGTGTATGACCCGGCTCGTTTGACCCTGCTTGTTGCTTCCGATTTGGTACCTTTCGAACTCTGATCTATCCGGCTTACCAAACCACGCTTTGCCTGATTCCTGTAAGCAACCTCCATTGCAGCGGTGCACTACTAGCACCAGCAACACCACCAACATCCACATCTGCGGTGAACTACAAGTCCCAGCGCAGACCTGCTTCTCAAGACCTGCTCATGGTATGTGTTATACCTGAAGGGTTCCACATGTACTGGCACTTTAAAGCTGGCTCCACCCAGCAGTGATGACAAGGGTCAAGGGGTACAGTGGCTGTGAGCGATACTAAGACTCTTATTAATTAATTAATCTCCTGACATGATCTCTCAGGGTTGCCTTTCTACCGGTCTGATTCCAAATTACAAGAAAGCATGCAAAGTTAGAGACACATACACAGAGTCAGATCCTCACCTTTCATCATGATCAGCAAAAAGAGACCGGGGAGGCCCCAGCTTTGCAGTTTTATTAAACACACAAAATCTTCTCATTTGTTCACATCATACAATTCACAAAATGCATTGGTTGGCCAACCCATACATGTAACACATCTCCCCAGGTCTCCCACCCCCTTGGATTCAGCATGTAACTCTCATTGGCCAGTTCACACAGGCATAAGAAAAAGTCAATTGTCAGCTCCTTCGGTCAGCTTTCTCCAAAAAGTCAACATCACAAAGCAAGTTCCTTTAACACATGATGTGGGGGATGGGTTAGGTAGCTTTCTTTTGGAAAAAAAATCCTTCTCATGTGCACACAGAAACATCAGAGTTCCATATCTGTAACATGGGGGTAAAAAATGGAGAGGAAATGGATTCTGGACAAACAGCTCTCCTTTGTATTTTCAGTTTAAATGGTAACTTCTGAAACTTAAAGCGGAGTTCCACCCTTAAAACCACTTTGTTTCATCCCATCCAGCATACTGGCGTCAGCGCCAGTATGCTGTTTTTTTTTTTTTTAATGCATGTACTTACTTTATAATAAATCATTTCATTTCGGGCGCACCGCGGTATGTCGCCGCTATAAGGCGTCACGCCTTCGGAAACAGCCGATTAGCATTCGGCTCTTCTTGGCGCCTGCGCACAGACCCAGGAGGTGACTGCGCAGGCGCCGTAAATAGCCGGTCCTAGTTTGGCTTTTTTCGGAGGGCGTGACGCGGCTATATACGGCGCCTGCGCAGTCAGCTTCTGGGTCTGTGCGCAGGCGCCGAGAAGAGCTGAATGCTAATCGGCTGTTTCCGGAAGGCGTGACGCCTTATAGCGGCGACATACCGCGGTGCGCCCAAAATGAAATGATTTATTATAAAGTAAGTACATGCATTAAAAAAAAAAAAAAACAGCATACTGGCGCTGACGCCAGTATGCTGGATGGGATGAAACAAAGTGGTTTTAACCACTTGCTTACTGGGTACATACACCCCCCTCCTGCCCAGGTAAAATTTCAGTTTCCGGCACTGCGTCGCTTTAACTGACGATTGCGCGGTCGTGCGACGTGGCTCCCAAACAAAATTTACGTCCTTTTTTCCCCACAAGTAGAGCTTTTTTTTGGTGGTATTTGATCGCCTGTGCGGTTTTTATTTTTTGCGCTATAAACAAAAAAGAGCGACAATTTTGAAGAAAAATACAATATTTTTTACTTGTTCCTATAATAAATATCCCAATTAAAAAAAAAAAAACATTTTTTTTCTCAGTCTAGGCGATACGTATTCTTCTACATATTTTTGGTAAAAAAAAAAAAAAATCCCAATAAGCGACTGGTTTGCGCAAAAGTTATAGCGCTTATAAAATAGGGGAGAGAATTATTATTTCTTATTATTATTTTTTTACTAGTAATGGCGGCGATCTGCGATTTTTATTCGTACTGCGACGTTATGGCGGACACATCGGACACTTTTGACACATTTTTGGCGCCATTCACATTTATACTGCGATCAGTGCTATAAATATGCACTAATTACAGTATAAATGTGACTGGCATTGAAGGGGTTAACACTAGGGGGTGAGAAAGGGGTTAAATGTGTGTCCTGGGTGTGTTGTAACTGTGGGGGGAGGGGGGGGGTGACTGGGGGGGTGACCGATCTGTGTCCCTATGTAGGAAGGAACACAGATCAGGCTCCTCCTCTCCAGAGACAGGACGTCTCTGTGTGAGCCGGCAATGAGAGATGATCTATGAGAGATCATCTCTCATTCGCCCACAGATCGCATCGCAAACGGCCGCTCTGATTGGCCGTTTGCCACGATCTGTGATTGGCCGTGTCCAAGGGACACGGACAACACAGAGCTTCCCTGCAGCGCGCTCTACAGCGCGCGCTGGGAACGCCTGAAAGACATGCCGTCAAATGACGGCATGTTGGATATTCAGGCCCGCGCTGTTGCCGTCATCCGACGGTAGCGCGGGCCTGAAGTGGTTAAGGGTGGAACTCCGCTTTAATTTCATATTTTCAAACTTTAAAACAATCTTATCAGGGAACATATATACTTCATTTCAAATGGTAATTTTTACAAGGCAATCTAAGTGGCTCTTATTCATAACACAAAAATATAAATTTTTCTATATTCCCATCCATCACAGGCCCCCCTAAATTAATATTTTTAAATGTGGTATGTGTTTTCTTAACCACTTAAGACCCGGACCAAAATGCAGGTAAAAGACCTTGCCCCTTTTTGCGATTCGGCACTGCGTTGTTTTAACTGACAATTGCGCGGTCCTGCGACGTGGCTCCCAAACAAAATTGGCGTCCTTTTTTCCCCACAAATAGAGCTTTCTTTTGGAGGTATTTGATCACCTCTGCGGTTTTTATTTTTTGCGCTATAAACAAAAATAGAGTGACAATTTAAAAAAAAATGCCATATTTTTTACTTTTTGCTATAATAAATATCCCCCAAAAATATATAAAAAAAACTTTTTTTTCCTCAGTTTAGGCTGATACGTATTCTTCTACGTATTTTTGGTAAAAAAAATCGCAATAAGCGTTTATCGGTTGGTTTTCGCAAAATGTATAGCGTTTACAAAATAAGGGATAGTTTTATTGCATTTTTATAAAAAAAAATTTTTTTACTACTAATAGCGGCGATCAGCGATTTTTTTCGTGACTGCGACAATATGGCGGACACTTCGGACAATTTTGACACATTTTTGGGACAATTGTCATTTTCACAGCAAAAAATGCATTTAAATTGCATTGTTTACTGTGGAAATGACAGTTGCAGTTTGGGAGTTAACCACAGGTGGCGCTGTAGGGGATGCGTGACCTATGTGTTGTGTTTACAACTGTAGGGGGGTGTGACTGTAGGTGTGACATCATCGATCGCGTCCCCCTATTACAGGGATGACGTGATTGAAGCTACAGCCACAGAGAAGCACGGGGAAGCCGTGTGTACACACGGCTCTCCCCGTTCTTCCGCTCCAGGGACTGATCGCCGCACTGCAGCGGCGATCAGGTCCGCGAATCCCGCGGTCCCGGAGCTTCGGACCGGGTCGCGGGCGCGCGCCCGCGACCCACGGCTGGGTACTAAAACCAACGTATACATACGTTGATGTGCCCAGCCGTGCCATTCTGCCGACGTAAATGTGCAGTAGGAGGTCCTTAAGTGGTTAACAGGCAAGGACTGTAACAGAGGACACGGTCAATACAACAAAACATTATCGTAAACCCATATAAGCAGAAACAAAAATTGCTATACCTGAGTACAAATGTGTTATCACCCAAAATACTGTCCTCAGGTGACATTCTAAAGGCACCCCCCTTGTTCATTAGGGCCATCTGCTTCATTAAACCTCCATCCTCATTCGCATTACTAACTTAAATTTCATAGAAACATCAGTTTCACCAAATTCCTGTATTTGTCTTCTTACTATATTTCCAATCATAAACATTTTAATTTTGCAGAAGAACATTAATTTTATATTGGGCTCTTTCCTAAATATTTTACTCCCTAAAGGAACTTATTCATTACATTGCATCTGACCTTTCTTAACCTATTCAGATTGACACCATGTTTCATTCTCTTTGAAATGACACCCTTAAAGTAAGATATTCTTCAAAACAAATGGTGTAAAAACCCCACCGTTTAGTGAAATATGAGAGAAAGAGATAGAGAGAGAGAGAGAGAGAGTGTGTGTGTGTGCGCGTGAGTGGGTGTGTGAGAGAGAGAGAGAGTATGAGTGTGCGAGAAAGAGAGAGAGAGAGAGAGAAAAGAGAAAGTGTGAGTTTGAGAGAAAGAGAAAGAAAAAGAAAGAGAGACTAAAGAAAGAAAGAAAGGAAAAAAAGAAAGAGAATGAAAGAGAAAGTGTGACTAAAGAAAGAGAGAAAGAAAGAGAGAGAGAAAAGAGAGAAAGAAAAAGTGTGAGTGCGTGTGAGAGAGAAAGAGAGAGAGAAAAAAGAAAGAGAGACTAACGAAAGAAAGAGAGAGAAAGAGAAAAAAAGTGAGAGAAAAAGAAAGAGGAAGAGAGAGAGAAAGAGAAATGGAAAGAGAGAGAGACAAAGAAAGAAAGAAAAAAAGAGAAGCATTTCTATCTCTGGCAAAAACTTAGTTAAAAAAATAATGGTTTTCTTTCAGATCTCCAAGCGATTGTGTACTAATTACCTTTATTAAAAGAAAGATTTACCATATATTTATAAAAACTTTAAAAGTCTACTTAACATAAACTCAGATATCTTTGCCTTCAAAACCTCTCAATAAACTCTGAGTCATTTACAACCCATTCCTAGAAAGTCACATAGTTTATGCCTTCTGCAAACACACAGCAGGGTAACACAGCATGTGGGACTGTGTAACCTGATCTGATCTCCAACAGCAAGGATCACATAGCCTTCAAGGGGAAACCTTTGCTTAAACATCTGTTCGCCACTACTTGGAGAGAATGTACACAATCTATAAGGAAAATACCCCATATACCATACAATCTAATTGTACCGTTTTTCTTGTTTTTTAACGCTTTTTCAAAATTTTTAAACATATTTAGTTTGTATATATGGCAAAAATGATGTACAATATGACATCCCTTACAAAAGCAGCGACAACAGATCTTTTAGAAGAGAAATCTCACGAAACCCACAGATCAGTCCCTGCACATGAACCGACCAGCGTTTTCCTCTGAGAAAATTTCTCCAATTACTTCAACCAACCACTCTGTCGGAAACGTCACATTATAAAAACTTTTTAACATTTGTTTATTTTTATTCTATTTTTACCAAATGTTTTAATTTTTCCCATTTTTATATAATTTTTTGATTTCTACAATTGTTATATAATTTTTTTGATTGAGCATATTTTTATTCTATTTTTATCTAACTTTTTTTATTTTTTACTATTTTTATCTAACTTTTTTATGTTTACTATTTTTATATAATTTTTTGATTGAACATAACTTTCATATTTTAATATTTTAACTATTTTTATATGTATTTTTTTTTTAGAATTGGTTGTAAACATTGCTTGCAACCAGATCTGTAGGATTTTCTGTTTAAATACCAAATACCATGCTGTTTACCATCATTTGAGTTTTTATACATATCTTTACACAACCTTAATCAATATTTCTCTCTTAAACCTTTGTTCTGATCCCATGTTTGTGCTTTTACATATCATATCCTAACACATTTTTTAGTTGTTTAGGTTAGATATTCATAAACATTTACAGACAATATTAAACTCAATGTTCTCATTATAGAACCTCTTTACACGCTAACATTAATTAACTAATTATCCTATGAGATATATCACAGTGATTATGGGACTCAAAACCTGTAGTTACTTCATCTCTTGATTTAAACTTGTCTGGGGCCCCTCTATACATCAGGGCATATATCACACATATATCAGCTATATTCCAACCCACAAATTCCCAGTGGTCACAATGACATGTATTTGAAAAAAGATATATAGTTTCATTCAGACGTGGGTGGTACAGTCCATCATATCTCCAGAGAATGTTTTTGTGAAGGAACCTTTTAATCATCACCCCGGGGGATATCGATAATTATCGGTACCTACATAAATGCAAAAAACTCGTACACAGATATTAGTTAATTACTTTTCAAAAGCGGTCACATAATTTTCAAAGTACCAGACTGTAATTGCAACTGTCATCGCCCATAGCAACCTATTTTAGAGACTCTCTTCAAACAAGACTTCAAAAGGGGATAATAAATACTCCCCCCTTGGGGCCACCTACCCACTAACCCTGAGGGTGGCAGGTCATGGCATGTGGAATAAAACCGTTCAAACGTTATATGTAAAACTGTTCTGATGTAATACCCAGAGACCTTCATCCTTCATTTGTGACTGTGAGCACCAGGACAGTAGCAATGAACGCAGGGACAGTAGCAATGAACGCAAGGATTTATTCACCCTTATTCTACCATCTCGGTCATCCACCAGACGAGGCCTATGGCCCTGTATGAATCCTCTTTTTTCCGTGTATGTACAATAGAATTGCAGTATCTTACTCCCCCTTGTACAAACACAAGGAGAGAAAAAGGGCTGGTAGGCCGCAGAGCACAGAAGCCAGTATGACAGCGCGCCGGGGGTATCCGGGACAGGCCCATGCACCTCCAGGCAGGTAGCGGGCGACACCAACTGTGTTCAGGGATAGGGGCAAGACAGGGCAAGACCTCGAGTCGGGAAGAGCATCTTGGCATGCCCATGCTTCTTCCAGCTGGGCATCGTTCAGCAAACATTTGGGCAGAACACGAGGGGAAGGAAGGGACAAGAACAGCTAAATTGGCAAAAAGCCCTCTATGTATCAGGTCATGCAATGCATACCATCGTCAGGGTGTGTATAGAGGCAACCCAGAGAGACAGGTCCCCACAGAACACACAATCTACCCGATAAAAGGATAAAAAACAGGACGGGCTGGTCACCATGTAACCGCTGAACTAAGCCCAGCATTACGAGGTACCAGAAACCCATCTCACACATCAATACTAAAGAAACAGTTGCAATATCCCAATTCAACCTTTTGTTTAAAAAAAAAGAAAACTGTCTTCTAGGTTTGTGTTTTTTTTCCCCTTGGGGGGGTTGAAAGAGGGGGGCTGTTTGCAAGGGGGAGGACTTCTGGGGGAGGTCCTCCAACTTACATCTGCAAGCGTGGCAAAGCCCAGGGTGGTCAGGATGTGGGGGTCCGGACCTCCCACATTCCTCACACACCCAGTATTATCCCCCCACCAGGGAGGGGCAGGACTTCATCCTGTGATCAGGAAGTCATCCTAGGACTATTAAAAAAAAAAAACAATAATAAGCCCCACTTTACACCTAGATTCGAACATACAAATAACCTGGGCTGTCCCAAAACCTCAAATTACTGTGAAATCAAAAAGATACATTAGCATGTGCTGAGATTTTAAACAGCCAGGAGCGGATGAACAGACATACAACAAAAGAAAAGAGTGGGTTTGGCAGCGAAAGGGTTAACAAGAAGGCGAGAGAGGATGAGAGAAAATTTCTTCCCAGCATATAAAAAGTGAAGTGGGGGGGAGCTATCTCTGCCTCTGTTAACCAGCCGAAGAAATCTGATAGTCTAAGAGGGGGGGAAGGGTGGGAGGGTAACTGCCAAGCCTAAAGGGAGGGGGTGGATGAGAGTGAAAAAAGAAAAAAAAACTGGCTGCAAAGGTGTGCTTGTCTCCCATACAAAAAGGCATGTGTATATATATAAAAAAAAATGCACAGCACTTTATAATACAGACAAACAAACAAAACAAAACACAAAAGACACAGAATATGGCTGTTTTAGCCCTGTTATAGAGCGTATATAATCCCTAACCCCGAATATAACTATAACTAAAAAAAAAAAACATAAGTACCCCTTACTTCACCCTGTACCCCCAGGTCAACTGCCTTAGCGACCATCACACAATTGAACCCCGCCGCAAACTCTTCCTAGTCGAGGGCTTTGAACTGTCTTAGTCAAAGAAAAATAAAAACCCAAATCCCTTAATTAAACTCCTCAAACTGCCCTAGTCAAGGAAACACCCAAAACTCCCCAAAAAAAAACCGCTCAGCTCCTCTTTTTTTTTTTTTTCTCCTTCCACATCAGACTTAACCTAGTCGTTTAGGATGGTAGAGATGATTAGTGTGTTTTGGAAGGATCATCGTTATTCCGACCTTCGTCTTTCCGCCTCAGGTTTTGCATCATTTGTGGATGGTTCAGTTTATTTTGATTATTTTATTTGTTCATTTATTTCCTCTTTTTTTTTTTTTTTTTCTTCTTTTTTTTTTTTTTTTCCCCCTCTCCCTTTTTGTCATGGAGACAGCTGTATTGTTACAAGTAGTTTTTAGTACAGTTATTATATGCTTCTTATTAGGCTATACACACTCAATAATCACCTCAATACCTACCCCCTAGGTTTCTGTATATTTTTTTTTTCCCTTCCCCCCCTAATAATTACCCCCCCACTATTCTTACCACGTTTACCTTTGTGGTCGGGTCATCAGCATTTATCAATTTTTTTCTAATAGTATTCTCGAGAAATTTTCGGTAGTTTTATATGTTCTCCACTGGTCCCATTTCCTTCCACCACTTTCGCCATCTTCCTCCCCCTGGTCTACCCTTCTGAGGTACTCCATCTCTGCTATATGATCTACTCGGTGTGTAAATTCTTTTAAGGATGGTTTTTGTGGGTTGAGCCAATATTTCGGGATCAGTCCCTTTGCTGCGTTGAGCAGCACTGGGACCAATGATGAGGCATATTTTTTTTCCCCCTTTACTTGTCCTTGTCTGTGGAATAGGCAGGATAGTGGATCTAATGGGATCTGTTCTCCAGTGATTGTCTCGATTAATTTAAGAATCTCGGTCCAGAATTCCCTAATCGCCGGGCAGTCCCACCATATGTGCAAGGCGGTCCCTACTTGGTTGCACTTCCTCCAACAAAGGGGGGAATTGTCCAATGATATTTTATTGAGTCTGACAGGAGTCAAATGCCATCTCATCATGCACTTGTAGTTAGCTTCTATTGTTGTTATATCTTTTGCATAGGTAAATGTCGCTCTAGTCATATGTGCTTCTTCTATTCTTTCTCCGATTTCTTTTTCCCAGGCTTCTATACTTTGTAGCGTATCTTTTGTCCCTATTACTGTAAGGATTTTATAAATCCTAGCGATTCCATGTGATAAAGGTTTTCCCCCGGTGCAAAGTTTTTCTATTGGGTTCTGTGCTGTATCGTCCCTTATTGGTGATGAAAGGGTGGTGACAAAGTGCTTTAGTTGTAGATATTCCCATTCAGTTATCTGTTGTGTCCCGGCTACTATGTGTATCTCTTCTTTATTTATTATTTTTCCTTGTGTTACTATCTCCCCAAGTCTTGTGCTGCCAAGTTTTTTCCCTAGTATACCCCTATTCCCCGGTGGAAAAAAATTTGTGTTTGCAAGTGGGATTAGTGGGGAATTATATTCCCATTTTTCACTCCTGTGCACCCCATCCCATATCTTAAAGGCCTGTTTTGTGATAGAGTGAGTGTTTACATTAATAATTCTATATTTTGGTGGGATCCATATATTTGTGGTCAAGTGCTGGTTGCTTATCCTATTTTCCAAATGGGCCCATTTTTTTTGTGGATTCTTATTAGTCCATTCGACTAATCTCGCTAAAATTACAGCTTGGTAGTATCTTTTTATGTCCGGGAGAGCCAATCCTCCTCTTTTTTTTTCCCGAGTTAGGGTTGCATAGCTTATTCTGGGTTTTTTGTCTTGCCATATGAATTTCGAGATGATATTTTTTACAACCTTGAAGAAAGTTTGTGGGACATTTATTGGAAGCATTTGAAATTTATAAATTATCTTTGGTAAAACTGTCATTTTGAATAGATTGATCTTCCCCATCCGGGAGATATGTTTGTGCGAGAAATTTTTAGATCTCGTCTAATGTCATTGAGAAGAGGAATATAATTTGCCTCAAAAAGGCCTGCTACTTTGGGGGTTATTTTTATCCCCAGATAAGTAAGTGATTTTTGTTCCCACGTAAAGGTAAATGTTCTACGTAGATCTTCCTCTTCCTTTTGATCGATCCCTATATTCATAATGACAGTTTTAACTGGGTTTATTTTGAAGTTAGAGAGTCTTCCGTACCTTCCTATTTCATCCAAAATTTTAGGAATTGATGTTTTGGGCTTGGTTACATACAAGAGAACATCGTCCGCATAAGCTGCCAACTTCTGTTCCTCTTCTCCTACTCTCACCCCGCCTATGTCTGGGTTGTTCCTGATCTTACACAACAAGGGCTCCAATGCCATCACATAAAGAAGGGGGGAGAGCGGGCAGCCCTGCCTTGTTCCGTTCATCATATCAATCACCTTGGAGTCCCTCCCATTTACCTTTACTTTTGCAGTAGGGGACATATATAGGTTTCCGACCCATTTCATGAATCTAGGTCCCAGTCCTATGCTTCTTAAAGTCTCCATCATGAACCCCCAGTCTACTCTATCGAACGCTTTTTCAGCATCTAATGACATGAGTACGGCTGGGGGTCCTTCCCCATTATCATCTTGTAGCATTAAAAGTGTTCTTAAGCTATTGTCCCTCCCTTCTCTACCTTTTACGAATCCCGTCTGGTCCGAACTTATAAGGTCAGGCATGTACGGTTTTATCCTTGTTGCGAGTATCTTGGCGAAGATTTTTATATCCGCATTTAGCAATGCTATTGGACGATAGTTAGAGCATAGGGTCTTATCTTTCCTGATTTAGCTATTATAGCGATGTTAGCTAGAAGGGATTCTTTCCTAACATCTTCCGTTCCCCCGATTTTATTGAAATAAGTACACATTTCTGGATTAGTGACTCTTTGAATTTTTTGTAGTATTTTATTGGCAGGCCATCCGGGCCTGGGCTTTTCCCCCGGAAGTTCCTTGGATCGCTTGACTGATTTCTGTTTGTGTTATTGGCTTTTCTAAGTTTTTCTGCTATTTCCTGTGTTAGTTTTGGAAGATTGGTCTCACTTAGGTATTCTCTTATTTTTTCTAATCTGTTTGCCTTTTCCTCTTGTGTCTCGGCTGTCCTGATGGAATATAAAGAGGCGTAGAACGTCCGGAAGGCTTCGGCAATCTCAGTCGTCCTATACCGCATCTGTCCTTGCTGATCTATTATTTTTTCTATGTAGTTTTGGTTTCTCTTTTCTTTTGAGATCCTTGCCAAATATTTCCCAGGTTTGTTCCCCCATAGGTACCGTTCTTTCATCACGTTTTTAAATATTTTCCTTGTTTCACTCTTCATTTGGTCTTTTAATTGAGTCCTCTCTGTTACCAATTCCTGATAGACATTTGTGTCATTGGTTTGGTTTTTATGTTTGATTTCTAGGTCTTGGAGCTCTTTTATTATCTTTTTTCTACTCATCTCTCTTTCCTTTTTTTTTTTTTTTTTGTCCCTAAGGAGATTAATTTGCCTCGAATGGTTGCCTTATGGGCTTCCCAAATGGTTGCGGAGCTTACATCGGGGGTGTTGTTGATCTTGAAATATTCAGCTATATCTGACCTTATTATATCCAAAACTTCTATGTCTTCTAATAACTCTTCGTTTAATCTCCAGGAACCCCTTCTTTCTTCAATTTCTGGGAAGTGTATACTCACCATAACTGGGGCGTGATCTGAGATTGTCACAACCCCTATTACGGCGTTATCTACGTACTCTAGGGTTTCATGGTCGACCATTATATAGTCTAGCCTCGAGTACATATTATGTACAGTAGTAGAGTAGTATGTATAATCCTTTTTAGTTGGATTGAGAACCCTCCAAGGGTCTATTAACTGACTCGAAAATAGTTTTTTTTTCACTACTTGTTGTTGTTTAGTGTTAGCTATGTTAACTGTCGATATTCTATCTAGTTGTATATCAAGGGTAAAGTTGAAGTCCCCGGCTAAGACCACGTTTCCTTGTTTAAATTCGGTAAGTTTGTTCAAGATTGAGGTTAAATATTTCTGGGGAAATTTATTTGGACAGTAAACGTTGGCCAGCGTATATCGCTTACCTTGTAGAAGACCTCTTAGAAACAAATATCGACCATCAGGGTCCACTAACCTGTCTTCCACGACAAAACTTAGATTTTTCCCTATACCTATGGCGACTCCTCTAGATCCTCTCTGAGGGGAGTCTCCATAGTACCATGTTGGGACTGCCCGAGAATCCAGCCTCACCCTTGAGTCAAGGGTTATGTGTGTCTCCTGGAGAAAAACGACGTCTGCAAAATATCTCTCGATCTCTTTTAAAAATTGTATGTCTTTTACGCGGGGAACAAAGTCCCCTTACATTATATGAGATTAAGTTTACCTTAGACATATGCTTATTTCTAATTTCTTGTGTCTAATCCCTCGCTGTTTTCGTCTTCTCTTTCTGTTCTGGTGTTCACTCGACCCTTTATTCCTTCTTCTCATTTCCTTCTCACCTATCCCTTCCCTACCCCCTCTGTCCCTTATCCCCGATAACCCCTGCCTCCTCCCCAACCCCGATCCACCCCTCCCCCCTTTTCCTTGAGAAGTCTTTGAACCCCCTCCCCGGCACCCCCTCCCTCCCCCTCACCCCCCCCCCCCCCCCCCCCTCTACCCCTCCCCGTCCCCAAACCACCCCACCCCCCTTTCCCCTGATGGAGAGATCTTGACCCTGAGTTCCTCCTATGGAGCATCATCTCTTACACTAAGTGTGCAAGGGTGCTCCCTCTAAGGTGAGGCGGAGTACAAATCAGCGCCTCCTCGAATCCCCTGAACCCAGGGAGATTCCTCCGGCGGTTGAGAACTCCTGGTCCCCGATGTCTCCACAACGCTGAACCTAGTGCCCCCCAAACATTTTTCTTATTAATGATGACAATTAATTAGTGACAATTAACCTCCCCTCCCACCCTCTCTCCCCCCTCTCCCCCCCCCCAGGTATAAATCTCAGATTCTTCATTTGTTGCTTGGGGTTGGGATTCCCAGCTTTGGCAAAACTCAGGGATTTCATCCAGGAATCTCAACTTCGCCGTGATCCCCTCTTTTCTAGCTATCAGACATGCTGGGAAACCCCAGTTATACTGTATTTCTAGTTCTTGTAACACCCGTAATAAAGGCTTCAAGGTCCTTCTTCTTCTAAGAGTCTCTTGTGACAGGTCTTGATATATTTGTATGCTCTGATCCTCAAATTTAATTGGGGACTTTTCCCTTAGATTTTTCCATAGTTGATTTTTTTCCTCCCAACTTTCAAATCGTATTATAATGTCTCGAGGTTTATCTTGAGAGATTTCTCTGGGCCTTCTTATCCTATGGGCTCGTTCAATTTTTAGTGGGAGGGATATTTCTCTATCCAATATTGGATTGCAAATTTTCCGTATAATTTCTGGAAGATTTTCTGATTGGGAGGAGTCGGGGACTCCGCGTATCCTGATATTTTTTCGTCTGTCCCGGTTTTCCTGGTCTTCTGCTTTATATGCCTGTTCCCTTTGCTCTCTTTTTATTTCTATCAGCTCCGCTTCCAGCTTTCTGATGATGATGGAATTATGTTCTGTTTTTTTTTTTCCACTTCCTCCACTCTCTCTAACATAAATCCCATGTTTCTCTCCATTCTCTCCATTTGTGCTGACAACGCTTTTTCTAATGAAGCGAACATTTCCTTCATTTCAGATTTTGTTGGTAATGCCAAGTCTGTTAGTTGATCTTCTACATCCAGTATTGAGGCGGTTTCATGATCGCTGTCTATCGCTGACTCTGATTGGGATTCCAGGTTTGTTGTACTATTTGAATTGGTTTAAAGCAGATTTTGACTTATCCTTTTTCTTTTCCTTCTCCCTCTCATTCGATCCCTGCGTTACATATTTGCTCATTGGCCCTGGGCTTTGACTCAGTCTGGGGGTCGAGGAGGGACCCCCCCTTGCTCCCCTCGTTCTAGTACTCATGTCAGGAATTTGCACAGCTAGAGATTCTGGATGAGGGAATGTGGAGAAAGAAAAGAGGGAGAAGGGGGGGGGGAGGGGGAAGAAAACAGGGGCTATTTTTAAGATAGTTCCCCAAGACCCAGTATTTTTACTCTAAAAAGCAGAAACCTTGATAATTAGATAATATTGGGTGTTGAGGATCGCGGCTTCCTCCCAAAATCCTCCCAGTCTTAGTTTTACTATAGTTTTACTATATCGGTAGTCAGATATGTCTCCGTATGTCTCCGTGTATTTCCGTTTGAGGATATGACCATATGCCAACTTAATACCATGTAACCCTCCCCTAAGTGAACCTCAACAAAATAACTTTTGGTGATAGCTTATTCTCCGGCCGGGTGGCCTGCCTTCCATTATTCTTGCATACCAGGCCAACATTCTCCGTATATCACCATATATCAGCATATATCAACATATATCACGTATGATCTTCAGAAATTGTACTGAGTAGAACTGAGTGGTTAAGGTGTAATTATAGTTGTTTTATGCTTCCGGCCATTGATAAATCAGTTGATGGTATTATTGGGCTTTGTTCATATAGTTGTGCAGGAGGGAGAAAGGCGTGTAGTTGTTAATATGTTCACCTGGAGGGGGTAGGGGCACTTTGACTCAGTCACCCATACTATAGCCTCCACTGTACTAGCTTACGGAAAAGACAGACCAAAAAAAAGGAAGAGAAACAAAAAACAAAAAAATAATGTCTTACTGACGGGACCCACAGTTTCTCTTCCCCTTGTCCTGATCCGGTCTCCATGTTCACGGTTTCTTAATGTATAAATACTTACAGTTTGACTTACAGACTTACTTACTGCAAGCCCTTCTGATTGTCTGTTGCAGTGCAATAGCTATTTTCTGGAGGTCGGCAGGAGGACGGGTTTGAGTGATGACTTTGTCAGAGTAACCAGAGTAACCTGTAATGGCTTTGACGACTCTGTCAGGGTAGCAAGGACCAGGTCCTGATCCAATAAGTTCCGACAAATGATGTGGGATGAAGGGGGGATCCAGTGAAAAAAGGATGTCTATGCTACAAGCTTATTCCCCCCCTCTCCACCTCCGTGTCCCCGCCAACTATGCCCCCCCCGTCCGCGCCCGACACCTCTCCCCTCGGCGCACCGCGCCAATCAGACCCGCGACCCGGAAGCAGTAAAAAAAAGCAGCACCGTGCCGCCGCGTCAGGAGCCCCGGGGCAAGGGACAGGAAAGGACGCCTCCAACCACCCCCGCTCCCCCCCAGCGAAGCCGACCACGGTCCCGAGGGGGACCCACCAGCGGTGAGCGCAGGGG